>JABUQX010080615.1:0-25056 GCA_015478945.1 Trachelipus rathkii
TTTTGTCAAAATTTTGTAAATTTTTTGGAAATTTTTAGGATTTTGTAGTTTCAAACATATAAATGCCGCATTTCTCCTGAAATACAGGTCGTAGAAAAGTGAGTTTTATATTTTAGAAAGGTTTTTGTGTGAGGAATACTATGGTATCTTCGGATTTTTTTAACTGTTATACTTTTGGCGTAAAGCCCTCAATTTAAATTTTGGTCAAAATTTTGGACAATTTTAGGAATTTTTCCTGGTTTCAAACTATAAATGTCCATTCTCCTGAAATACAGGTCGTAGAAAAGGTGATTTTTATGTTATATTAGAAAGGTTGTTTGTGTGATGGAAATAACTATGGTATGCTTCGGATTTTAATAGCTGTTATACTTTTGGAGTAACAGTCCTCATTTTAATTTTGTTAAAATTTTGAAATTTTAAACTTTAGGATTTGTTCGTTCAAACATATAAAATGGCCATTCCTCCTGAAATACAGGTCGTAGAAAAGTGATTTTTAATATTTTTAGAAAGGTTTGTGTGAGGAATACTATAGTGTATCTTCGGATTTTTTAATAGCTGTTATCCTTTTGGAGTAACAGTCCCTAATTAATTTTAGTCAAAATTTTTGAAATTTTGAAATTTAGGATTTTTGTGATTCAAACATATAAATGGCCATTCTTCTGGAATACAGGTCGTAGAAAAGTGATTATTATATATATATTTTTAGAAAGTTTTTGTGTGAGGAACACTATGGTATCTCCGGATTTTTAATAGCTGTTCTAATTTTGGAGTAACAGTCCTCAATTTATTTTGTGAAAATTTGAAATTTTTTGAAATTTTTTGGATTTTTGTGGTTCAAACATATAAATTGGCCATTCCTCCTGAAATACAGGTCGTAGAAAGTGATTTTTATATTTTTAGAAAGTTTTTTGTGTGAGGAATACTATAGTATCTTCGGATTTTTTAATAGCTGTTATACTTTTTGGAGTAACAGGTCTCCTTTAATTTTGTCAAAATTTGGAAATTTTGAAATTTTGGATTTTTGTGTTTCAAACATATAAATGGCCATTCCTCCTGAAATACAAGGTCCGTAGAAAAGTGAATTTTTATTTTTAGTAAAGGGTTTTTGGTGAGGAATACTCATGGTATCTTCGGATTTTTATAGCTGTTATACTTTTGAGTAACAGTCCTCAATTAATTTTGTCAAAATTTTGAATTTTTTGAAATTTTGGGATTTTTTTGGTTAAAACATATAAATGGCCATTCTCCTGAAAAACAGGTCGTAGAAAAAGTGATTTTTATATTATTAGAAAGGTTTTTGTTGTGAGGAACACATGGTATTTTCGGATTTTGTTAATAGCTGTTCTTATCTTTTTGGAGTAACAGTCTCAATTTAATTTTGTCAAAAATTTTGAAATTTTGGAATTAGGATTTTTGTGTTTCAAACATATAATGGCCATTCCTCCTGAAATCGAGGTCGAGAAAGGTGATTTTTTATATTTTTAGAAAGTTTTTGTTGTGAGGAACAGCTATGGGTCTTCGATTTTAATGAGCTGTTTATTTTTCCAAGTAAAAGAGTGCCTCATATTTAATTTTGTTAAAATTTTTGAAATTTTGAAATTTTAGGATTTTTGTGGTTCAAACATATAAATGGCCATTCCTCCTGAAATACAGGTCGTAGAAAAGTGATTTTTTATATTTTTAGAAAGGTTTTTGTGTGAGGAATACTATGGTATCTTCGGATTTTTAATAGCTGTTCTACTTTTGGAGTAACAGTCCTCAATTTAATTTTGTCAAAATTTTGAAATTTTGAAATTTTAGGATTTTTTGGTTCAAACATATAAATGGCCAATCCTCCTGAAATACAGGTCGTAGAAAAGTGATTTTTATATTTTTAGAAAGGTTTTTGTGTGAGGAATACTATGGTATCTTCGGATTTTTAATAGCTGTTATACTTTTTGAGTCAGTCCTCAATTAAATTTTGTCAAAATTTTGAAATTTTAGGATTTTTGTGGTTCAAACATATAAATGGCCATTCCTCCTGAAATACAGGTCGTAGAAAAGTGATTTTTAATATTTTTAGAAAGGTTTTTGTGTGAGGAATACTATGGTATCTTCGGATTTTTAATAGCTGTTCTACTTTTGGAGTAACAGTCCTCAATTTAATTTTGTCAAAATTTTGAAATTTTTGAAATTTTAGGATTTTTGTGGTTCAAACATATAAATGGCCATCCTCTGAAATACAGGTCTTAGAAAGGTGATTTTTATATTTTTTAAAAGGTTTTTTTGTGTGGGGAAAAATATGGTTTTTTCGGTTTTTTTAATAGCTTTTATTTTTTTGGAGTAACAAGTCCTCAATTTATTTTTTTTAAAATTTTTGAACATTTTGAAATTTTAGGCATTTTTTGTGATTCAAACATATAAATGGGCAATTTCTCCTGAAATACAAGTCGTAACTGGAGAATTTTTATATTTTTAGAAAGGTTTTTGGTGAGGAATCGAAGGTCACCTCGGATTTTAATAGCTGTTATACTTTGGAGTAACAGTCCTCAATTTAATTTTGTCAAAATTTTGAAATTTTGAAATTTTAGGATTTTTGTGGTTCAAACATATAAATGGCCATTCCTCCTGAAATACAGGTCGTAGAAAAGTGATTTTTATATTTTTAGAAAGGTTTTTGTGTGAGGAATACTATAGTATTTTCGGATTTTTAATAGCTGTTATACTTTAGGAGTAACAGTCCTCAATTTAATTTTGTCAAAATTTGAAATTTTAGGCCATTTTTTGTGGTTCAAGCGATATTATGGCCACTTCTCGCTTGAAATACAGGTTCGTGAAAAGTGATTTTTATATTTTAGAAAGGGTTTTTGTGTGAGGAACACTAATGTGTCTTCGGATTTTTAATATCCTAGCTGTTATACTTTTGGAGAAACAGTCCTCAATTTAATTTTGTTAGAACATTTTGAAATTTTTGAAATTTTAGGTTCTTTTTGTGGTTCAAACATATAAATGGCCATTTCTCCTAAATACAGGTCGTAGAAAGTGATTTTTATATTTTTAGAAAAAAGGTTTTTTGTGTGAGGAATACTATGGTATCTTCGGATTTTAATAGCTGTTATACGTTTGGCGTAACATCTCAATTTAATTTTGTCAAAATTTTGAAATTTGTGGTTCAAACATATAAATGGCCATTCCTCCTGAAATACAGGTCGTAGAAAAGTGATTTTATATTTTTTAGAAAGTTTTTGTGTGAGGAACACTATGGTATCTTCCGGAATTTTTAATAGTGTTATAAACTTTTCAAGTAAACAGTCCTCATTTGAAAATTTTTGTTAAAGAATTTTGAAATTTTTTTGAAATTTTAGGATTTTTGTGTTCAAACATATAAATTGGAACTATTCCTTCTGAATAGCAGGTCGTAGAAAGAGTGATTTTTTTAAATATTTTTAGAAAGGTATTTTTTGTGTGAGGAAGTACTATGGTAATCTTCGATTTTTTAATAGATGTTATATCTTTTTGGAGTAAACAGTCCTCAATTTAAATTTTGTTGAAAATTTTGAAATTTTTGAAATTTAAGGATTTTTGTGGTTCAAACATATAATGGCCATTCCTCCTGAAATACGGTCGTAGAAAAGTGATTTTTATATTTTTAGAAAGGTTTTGTGTGAGGAAACACTATGGTATCTTTCGATTTTTAATACTTCTGTTCTACTTTGGAGTAACAGTCTCACTTCAAATTTTTGTCAAATTGTTGAAAAATGTAAAATTTTTGGATTTTGTGGTTCAAACATATAAATGGCCATTCTCTGAAATACAGGTGCGTAGAAAGCGTGATTTTTTATATTTTAACGAAAGGTTTTGTGTGAGGAATACTATGGTATCTTCGGATTTTTTAATAGCTGTTATACTGTTTGGCGTAACAGTCTCAATTTAATTTTTGTCAAAATTTTCAAATTTGTTAGTTCAACAATATGAATGGCCCATTCTCCTGAAATACAGGGTTACGTAGAAAAGTGATTTATTTTTTAGAAAGGTTTTTGTGTGAGGAACACATATGTATTCTTCGGATTTTTAATAGCTGTTTTATATACTTTTCAAGTAACAGTCCTCAATTCAATTTTGTTTTTAAAAAAATTTTAAATTTTTGAAATTTTGAGGATTTTTGTGGTTCAAACCTATAAATGGATATTCCTTCTGAAATACAGGTCGTAGAAAAGTGATTTTATATTTTAGAAAAGGTTTTTGTGTGACGAAATTCTATGGTATCTTTCGACTTTTTATAGCTGTTTATAAACGTGTGCGTAACAGTCCTCAATTTTAATTTTGTCAAAATTTGAAAATTTGTGGTTCAAACATATAAATGGCCATTCCCTCTTGGAATACAGGTCGTAGAAAAGTGATTTTATATTTTTAGAAAGGTTTTTGGTGTGAGGAACACTATGGTATCTTCGGATTTTAAATAGCTGTTATGACCTTTCAAGTAAACAGTCTCAATTTAATTTTGTTTAAAATTTTTGAAATTTTTTTGAAACTTTTAGGAATTTTTGTGGTTCAAACCTATAAATGGATATTCCTTCTAAATACAAGTCGTAGAAAAAGTGATTTTTATATTTTAGAAAGGTGTTTTTGTGTGAGGAATACTATGGTATCTTTCGATTTTTAATAGCTGTTATATTTTTGGCGTAACGGGGTAACAGTCCTCAATTTAATTTTTGTCAAAATTTTGAAATTTGAAATTTTTTTATTTTTGTGGTTCAATCATATAAATGGCCATTCCTGCTGAAATACAAGTCGTAGAAAAGTGATTTTTATATTTTTTAAAAATGTTTTTTGTGGGAGGAATACTATGGTATCTTCGGATTTTTAATAGCTGTTATACTTTTGGAGTAACAGTCCTCAATTTAATTTTGTCAAAATTTTGAAATTTGGAAATTTTTGGAAATTTTTGTGGTTGAAACATATAATGGCCATTCCTCCTGAAATATACCAGGTCGTAGAAAAGTGATTTTTTATATTTTTAAGAAAGGTTTTGTGTGAGGAATACTATGGTAAGCATTCGGATTTTTAATAGCTGTTATACTTTTTGGAGTAACAGGCCCTCAATTTAATTTTGTCAAAATTTTGAATATTTTTTGAAATTTTAGAATGTATTTGTGGTTTCCAACATTCAGTCATAAACAGTAGCTAGCGCATTCCTGGCCTGAAGATAGCAAGGTCGTCAGAAATAAGTGATTTTGTAGTATTTTTAGAAAAAGGTTTTTGTGTGAGGATACACCTATGTGTTGTTTTTTTACATTGTTTAATAAGCTTTATACCTTTTGGAGTAACAAGTCCTCAATATTTTTTTTTTAAGGTTTTGTGAAAATTTTGAAATTTTTGAAATTTTAGGATTTTTGTGGTTCAAACATATAAATGGCCATTCCTCCTGAAATACAGGTCGTAGAAAAGTGATTTTTATATTTTTAGAAAGGTTTTTGTGTGAGGAATACTATGGTATCTTCGAATTTTTAATAGCTGTTATACTTTTGGAGTAACAGGTCCTTACAATTTAATTTTGTCAAAATTTGAAATTTTAGGATTTTTGTGTTTCAAACATATAAATGCCATTCCTCCTGAAATACAGGTCGTAGAAAAGTGATTTTTATATTTTTAGAAAGGTTTTTGTGTGAGGAATACTATGGTATCTTCGGATTTTTAATAGCTGTTATACTTTTGGCGTAACAGTCCTCAATTTAATTTTGTCAAAATTTGAAATTTTAGGATTTTTGTGGTTCAAACATATAAATGGCCATTCCTCCTGAAATACAGGTCGTAGAAAAGTGATTTGTTATATTTTTTAGAAAGGATTTTTGTGTAAGGAAATACTAATGGTTTTTCGTATTTTTTAATTGTCAATATTTTAAAATTTTGTAATTTTAGGTTTTTTGTGGTTTAAAAACATAAAAATGGCCCTTCTTCTAAAATAAAGGGCGTAGAAAAGAAATTTTTAATATTTTTCGAAAAAGTTTTTTGTGTGTGTGTGAGGAATACTATGGAATCTTCGGATTTTTAATAGCTGTTATACTTTTGGCGTAACAGTCCTCAATTTAATTTTGTCAAAATTTTTGAAATTTTAGGATTTTTGTGGTTCAAACATATAAATGGCCATTCCTCCTGAAATACAGGTCGTAGAAAAGTTATTTTTATATTTATTTTTAGAAAGGGATTTGTGTGGGGAATTATTTGGTTACTTCGGATTTTTAATAGCTGTTTATATCTTTTGTGAGTAACTAGTCCTCATTTTATTTTGTGAAAATTTTGAAAATTTTGAAATTTTAGGATTTTTGTGGTTCAAACATATAAATGGCCATTCCTCCTGAAATACAGGTCGTAGAAAAGTGATTTTTATATTTTTAGAAAGGTTTTTGTGTGAGGAATACTATGGTATCTTCGGATTTTTAATAGCTGTTATACTTTTGGCGTAACAGTCCTCAATTTAATTTTGTCAAAATTTTGAAATTTTTGAAATTTTAGGATTTTTGTGGTTCAAACAAATAAAATGGGCCATTATTGCTGAATAACAGCTTGTTAGTAACATGAATTTTTATATTTTTAGAAAGGTTTTTCTGTGATTAATACTATGGTATCTTCGGATTTTTAAAAGCTGTTATACTTTTGGAGTACCAGTCCTCAATTTAATTTTTTAAAATTTTTAAAATTTTTAGGTTTTTTTGTGTTTCAAAAATAAAAATGGGCCAATTCCTCCTGAAAAACAGGTCGTAGAAAAGTGATTGGCAAATTGTTAAAGAAGGAATTTTGTGTGAGGAATACTATGGTATCTTCGGATTTGTTTAAAAATAAGCTTGTTCTACTTGATTGGGAAGTAACAGTCCTCATTTAATTTTGTCCAAAAATTTGAAATTTTGAAATTTTAGGATTTTGTGGTTGTTTTAAACATATAAATGGCCATTCTCCTGAAATACAGGTCGTAGAAAAGTGATATTTTTAGTTTTTAGAAAGATTTTGTGTGAGGAATACTATGGTATCTTCGGATTTTTAATGTCAAAATTTTGAAATTTTGAAATTTTAGGATTTTTGTGGTTCAAACATATAAATGGCCATTCCTCCTGAAATACAGGTCGTAGAAAAATGATTTTTATATTTTTAGAAAGGTTTTTGTGTGAGGAATACTATGGTATCTTCGGATTTTTAATAGCTGTTATACTTTTGGAGTAACAGGTCCTTAATTAATTTTTGTCAAAATTTTGAATTTTGGATTTTTGTGGTTCAAACATATAAATGGCCATTCCTCCTGAAATACAAGTCGTAGAAAAGTGATTTTTATATTTTTAGAAAGGATTTTGTGTGAGGATAACTATGGTATCTTCGGATTTTTAAGAGCTTGTTATCTACTTTTGGAGTAACAGTCCCTCAATATTAATTTTTTTAAAATTTTTGAAATTTTAAAATTTTAGGATTTTTGTGGTTCAAACATATAAATGGCCATTCCTCCTGAAATACAAGTCGTAGAAAAGTGATTTTTATATTTTTAGAAAGGTTTTTGTGTGAGGAATACTATGGTATCTTCGGATTTTTAATAGCTGTTATACTTTTGGAGTAACAGTCCTCAATTTAATTTTGTCAAAATTTTGAAATTTTAGGATTTTTGTGTTTCAACATATAAATGGCCATTCCTCCTGAAATATACAGGTCGTAGATAAGTTATTTTTATATTTTTAAAAAGTTTTTGTGTGAGGAATACTATGGTATCTTATTCGGATTTTTATAGCTGTTATACTTGCTTTTGGAGTAACAGTCCTCAATTTAATTTTGTCAAAATTTTGAAATTTTGAAATTTAGGATTTTTGTGGTTCAAACAAATAAATGGCCATTCCTCCTGAAATACAGGTCGTAGAAAAGTGATTTTTATATTTTTAGAAAGGTTTTTGTGTGAGGAATACTATGGTATCTTCGGATTTTTAATAGCTGTTATACTTTTGGAGTAACAGTCCTCAATTTAATTTTGTCAAAATTTTGAAATTTTAAAATTTTAGGATTTTTGTGGTTCAATACATTAATGGCCTTTTTCCTCCTGAAATTACAAGGTCGTCAGAAAAGTGATTTTTATATTTTTAGAAAGGTTTTTGTGTGAGGAACACTAGGGTTTCTTCGGATTGTTAATAGCTGTTATACTTTTGGAGTAACAGTCCTTAATTTAATTTTGTGAAAATTTTGAAATTTTTTAAATTTTAGGGGGATTGTTTGTGGTTCAGAACATATAAATGGCTATCCTCCTAAAGAAAAAAGGCGTAGAAAAGATTTTTTTTATATTTTTATAAAAGGTTTTTTGTGTGGGAATACTATGGTATCTTCGGATTTTTAATAGCTGTTATACTTTTGGCGTAACAGTCCTCAATTTAATTTTGTCAAAATTTTGAAATTTTAGGATTTTTGTGGTTCAAACATATAAATGGCCATTCCTCCTGAAATACAGGTCGTAGAAAAGTGATTTTTATATTTTTAGAAAGGTTTTTGTGTGAGGAATACTATGGTAACTTCGGATTTTTTAATAGCTGTTATACTTTTGGCGTAACAGTCCTCAATTTAATTTTGTCAAAATTTTGGAATTTTTAGGATTTTTGTGGTTCAAACATATAAATGGCCATTCCTCCTGAAAAACAGGTCGTAGAAAAGTGATTTTTATATTTTTAGAAAGGATTTTGTGTAAGGAATACTATGGTATCTTCGGATTTTTAATGTCAAAATTTTAAAATTTTGAAATTTTAGGATTTTTGTGGTTCAAACATATAAATGGCCATTCCTCCTGAAATACAGGTCGTAAAAAGGTGATTTTTATATTTTTAGAAAGGTTTTTTGTGAGGAATACGTATGGTAATCTTCGATTTTTTTTAATACTGGTTATACTTTTGGGCGTAAACAAGTCCCTCAATTTAACTCTTTGTCAAAATTTTGAAATTCTAGGATTTTTTTGTGGTTCAAACATAATAATGGCCATTCCTCCTGAAATACAGGTCGTAGAAAAGTGATTTTAATATTTTTAGAAAGGATTTTGTGTGAGGAATACTATGGTATCTTCGGATTTTTAATAGCTGTTATACTTTTGGAGTAACAGTCCTCAATTTTATTTTGTCAAAATTTTGAAATTTTGAAATTTTAGGATTTTTGTGGTTCAAACATATAAATGGCCATTCCTCCTGAAATACAGGTCGTAGAAAAGTGATTTTTATATTTTTAGAAAGGTTTTTGTGTGAGGAATACTATGGTTTCTTCGGATTTTTAATAGCTGTTATACTTTTGGCGTAACAGTCCTCAATTTAATTTTGTCAAAATTTTGAAATTTTGAAATTTTAGGATTTTTGTGGTTCAAACAAATAAATGGCCATTCTTCCTGAAATACAGGTCGTAGAAAAGTGATTTTTATAATTTAGGAAAGGTTTTTGTGTTAATTACTATGGTATCATTCGGATTTTTTAAAAGCTGTTATACTTATTTGGCGTAACAGTCCTCAATTTAATTTTTTTTTAAAATTTTGAAAAATTTTTAGGATTTTTGTGGTTCAAACATATAAATGGCCATTCCTCCTGAAATACAGGTCGTAGAAAAGTGATTTTTATATTTTTAGAAAGGTTTTTGTGTGAGGAATACTATGGTATCTTTGGATTTTTAATAGCTGTTCTACTTTTGGAGTAACAGTCCTCAATTTAATTTTGTGAAAATTTTGAAATTTTTGAAATTTTAGGATTTTTGTGGTTCAAACATATAAATGGCCATTCCTCCTGAAATACAGGTCGTAGAAAAGTGATTTTTATATTTTTAGAAAGGTTTTTGTGTGAGGAATACTATGGTATCTTCGGATTTTTTAAAAGCTGTTTTTATTTTTTTGGGGGGAATACCCCTTTATTTTTTTTTTTTTCATATTATGAAGATTTTGAAAAGTTTTAGTGAATCTTTGTGGTCAACAGTATAAATGCCATCTTCCCTGCCTGAAATACAAGGTCGTAGAGAGGTGATTTTATATTTTTAGAAAGGTTTTTGTGTGAGGAATACTATGGTATCTTCGGATTTTTAATAGCTGTTATACTTTTGGAGTAACAGTCCTCAATTTAATTTTGTCAAAATTTTGAAATTTTAGGATTTTTGTGGTTCAAACATATAAATGGCCATTCCTCCTGAAAAACAGGTCGTAGAAAAGTGATTTTTATATTTTTAGAAAGGTTTTGGTGTGAGGAATACTATGGTATCTTCGGATTTTTTATAGCTGTTATACTTTTGGAGTAACAGTCCTCAATTGATTTTTGTCAAAATTTTGAAAATTTTAAAATTTTTTAAGGATTTTTGGTTCAAACATATAAATTGCCATTCCTCCTGAAATACAAGTCGTAGAAAAGTGATTTTTATATTTTTAGAAAGGTTTCTGTGTGAGGAATACTATGGTATGTTCGTCTTCGGATTTTTATAGCTGTTATACTTTTGGCGTACACAGTCCTCAATTTTAATTTTGTTCAAAATTTTGAAAATTTTTTAGGATTTTTGTGGTTCAAACATATAAATGGCCAATTCCTCCAGAAATACAAGTCGTAGTAATTTTTTTTTCATATTTTTAAAAAAAGGTTTTTTTGTGTGAGGAATACTATGGTATCGTCAAATATTTTTTTAGCTGAAATACTTTTGGAGTAAAATTTATTTGATTAATTTTGGTAAAATTTTGAAATATTTTTGAAATTTTAGGATTTTTGTGGTTCAAACATTTAAATGGACATTCCTCCTTAAAATACAGGTCGTAGAAAAGTGATTTTTATATTTTTAGAAAGGTTTTTGTGTGAGGAATACTAAGGTATGTCTTCGGATTTTTAATAACTGTTATAATTTTTTAGAGTAACAGTCCTCAATTTAATTTTGTCAAAACTTTGAAAATTTTGAAATTTTTAGGAATTTTTGTGGTTCAAACATATAAATGGCCTTTCCCTCCTGAAATACAGGTCGTAGAAAAGTGATTTTTATATTTTTAGAATAGTTTTTTTGTGTGAGGAACACTAGGGTTTCTTCGGATTTTTAATAGCAGCTGTTAAACTTTTGGAGTAACAGTCCTTAATTTAATACTATTAATTTTGAAAATTTTTTAAATTTTAGGGTATTTTTGTGGTTGCAACATTATGGCCATTCCTCCTGAAATAAAGGTCGTAGAAAAGTGATTTTTAATATTTTTAGAAAGGTTTTTGTGTGAGGAATACTTGGATCTTCGGATTTTTAATAGCTGTTATCCTTTTAGCGTAACAGTCCTCAATTTAATTGTTTGTCAAAATTTTGAAATTTTAGGATTTTTGTGGTTCAAACATATAAATGGCCATTCCTCCTGAAATACAGGTCGTAGAAAAGTGATTTTTAATATTTTTATGAAAGGTTTTTGTGTGAGGAATACTATGGGATCTTCGGATTTTTAATGGCTGTTATACTTTTGGCGTAACAGTTCTCAAATTTAATTTTGTCAAAATTTTGAAATTTTAGGATTTTTGTGGTTCAAAAACATATAAAAGGCCATTCCTGCCCTGAAACAACAGGTCGTAGAAAAGTTGATTATTATATTTTAGAAAGGATTTGTGTGAGGAATCTTTGGTATCATTCGGATTTTTAATGTCAAATTTTGAAATTTTGAAATTTTAGGATTTTTGTGGTTCAAACATATAAATGGCCATTCCCCTGAAATACAGGTCGTAGAAAGGATTTTTAAATTTTTAGAAAGGTTTTTGTGTGAGGAAATACTATTTGTTCTTCGGATTGTTTTAATAAAGCCTTGTTTTTTTTATACTTTTGCGTAACAGTCCTTCAATTTAATTTTTGTCAAAATTTTAAAATTTTTTAGGGATATTTTGTGGTTGCAAAACATATAAAATGGCATTCCTCCTGAATACAGGTCGTAAAAAGTGATTTTTATATTTTTAGGAAAAGGTTTTTTGTGTGAGGAACAATATGGTATCTTCGGATTGTTAATAGCTGTAATACTTTTGGAGTAACAGTCCTCAATTTTAATTTTGTGAAAATTTAATTTTGTTTTTTTGTGGTTCAAAACAAATAAATGGCTATTCTTCCTGAAATACAGGTCGTAGAAAAGTGATTTTTATATTTTTAGAAAGGTTTTAGTGTGATTAATACTATGGTACCTTCGGATTTTTAATAGCTGATATATTTTGTCAAAATTTTGAATTTTAGATTTTTGGTGGGTTCAATGACATATAAATGCTGCCTATTCCTGGCGGACTCTGAATACAGGTCGGTAGAAAGTGATTATTTAACATTTTTGAGAGGTTTTTGTGTGAGAATACTTATGGTATCGTTGCGGATTTTTAATAGCTGTTATAAAACCTTTTGGAGTAAAGTTCGCTCAATGTATTTGTCAGACAAATTCTTGATAGTATTTATAGGATTTTTCTGCTTGTTCGACGAAGGTTCATATTAACTGGCCATCTCTTCCTGAATACAGTCTAGAAAAGTTGATTTTATATTTTTTAGAAAAAGGTTTTTGTGTGAGGAAACTATGGTATTCTTCGGATTTTTAATTAGCTGTTATACTTTGTTGCGAGTAACAGTCTACAATTTACATTTTGTCAAAATTTTGAAATTTTGAATTTTTTTAGGATTTTTGTGGTTCATACATATAAATGGCCATTCCTGCTGAAACAAGTCGTAGAAAATGATTTTTATATTTTTAGAAAGGTTTTTGGTGAGGAATACTATGGTATCTATGTTATTTTTTTTCCAATAGCTGTTATAATTTTTTAGGTAAACAGCCTTCAATTTAATTTTGTCAAAATTTTGAAATTTTTAGGATTTTTGTTGGTACAAACATATAAATGGCCATTCCTTCTGAAATAAAAGACAGGTCGTAGAAAAGTGATTTTTTATATTTTTAGAAAGGATTTGTGTGAGGAATCTATGGTATCTTCGGATTTTTAATAGTTGTTATACTTTTGGCGTAACAGTCTGCATTTATTTATGTCAAAAATTTTGATAATTTGTAGGATTGTGGCTTTCATAGCCAGTCATATAATTGGCCATTAATTTAGCTGAAATACAGGTCGTAGAAAAGTGATTTTAAAAATTTTTGAAGGGATTTTTTGTGTGAGGTATACTATGGTATCTTCGGATTTATAATAGCTGTTACACTTTTGGAGTAACAGGTTCTTCAATTTATTTTTGTCAAAATATTGATATTTGTAAAAATTTCAGGATTTTTGTGGTTCAAACATATAAATGGCCATTCTCCTGAAATACAGGTAAGTGAAAGTGATTTTTATATTTTTAGAAGGGTTTTTGTGTGAGGAATCTATGGTATCTTTGGATTGTTAATAGTTGTTATACTTTTGGAGTAACAGTCCTCATTTTAATTTTTTCATTTTGTTAAATTTTTGAAATTTTAGGATTTTGTGGTATCAAACAAATAATGGGCCCATTCTTGATCGCCCAGAACAACTTCGTAGAAAGTGATTTTTATATTTTTAGAAAGGGTTTTTGTGTGATTAAACTATGGCATCTTCGTGATTTTTTAAAAGCTGTTATACTATGGGAGTCAGTCTCCAATTTAATTTTTTGTAAAAAATGTTTGAAATTTTAGTGATTTTTGTGGTTCAATCAACAGTATAAAATGGCCTTCCTCCTGAATATCAGTCGTAGAAAAAAGTGAATTTTTATATTTTTAGAAAGGTTTTTGTGTGAGGATACTATTGTATCTTCGGATTTTTAATAACTGTTATACGCTTATTGGAGTAAGCAGTTCCTCATTTTAATGTTTTGTCAATTTTGAATATTTTGAAATTTTTGGATTTTTGTGGTTCAAAACATATAAATGGCCATTCCTTCTGAAATAGAACAGGTCGTAGAAAAGTGATTTTTTATATTTTTAGAGAGGATTTTTGTTGTGAGGAACACTATGTTCTTCCGGGATTGTTAATAGCTGTATGCTTTGGAGTACAGTCCTAATTTAAATTTCTAAACATTTTGTAAAATTCTTTGAGATAGTTCATGACAAATTTTTGTGGTGCGTTTATTTTCAAATAAATGGCCATTCTCCTGAAATACAGGGTCGTAGAAAAGTGTTTTTATATTTAGAAAGGTTTGTGTATTATATATGTGTATCTTTCGTTTAAAAGCTGTTATAACTTTTGGCGTAGACAGTGCCTCTTTAAATTTGTCGAAATTTGAAATTTTAGGATTTTTTGTGGTTCAAACATATAATGGCCATTCCTCCTGAATACAGGTCGTAGAAAAGTGATTTTTTATATTTTTAACGAAAGGATTTTTGTGTGAGCAATACTAGGGTATCTTCGGATTTTTATAGCTGTTATAAACTTTTGGAGTAACAGTCCCATTTAATTTTGTCAAAATTTTGATATTTGGAAATTTTGGGATTTTTGTGGTTCAAACATATAATGGCCATTCCTCTGAAATATAAGGTAGTAGAAAAAGTGATTTTATATTTTTAGAAAGGTTTTTTGTGTGAGGAATACTATGGGTATCTTCGGATTTTTAATAGCTGTTATACTTTTGGGTAACAGTCCTTAATTAATTTTGGTCAAAATTTTGAAATTTTTGGATTTTTTGTGGTTCAAACATATAAATGGCCATTCCTTCTGAAATACAGGTTCTGGAGAATTTTTATATTTTTAGAAAAGGTTTTTTGTGTGAGGACCACTATGGTATCTTTGGATTTTTAATAGCTGTATACTTTTGGAGTAACAGTCTCTTTATTTTCTGAATAAAGATTTTTGAAATTTGAAATTTTAGGATTTTTGTGGTTTAAACATATAAATGTGTCGTTCATCTTTTTTACGATCCTGAAAAAGAGTTCGTAGAGAAGCGATTTTTTAAATTTTTCCAAAGCTTTTTGTGTGAGAATACTATGGTATCTTCGGATTTTTAATAGCTGTTTATAACTTTTGGAGTAACTAGTCCTCAATTTAACTTTTGTCAAAATATGAATTTTTGAAATTTTAGGATTTTTGTGGTTCAAACATATAAATGGCCATTGCCTTCTGAAATACAGGTAGTAGAAAAGTGAATTTTTAATATTTTTAGAAAGGTTTTTGTGTGTGGAAATACTATGGTATCTTCGATTTTTAATAAGCTGTTATATTTTGGAGTAACAGTTTTCAATTTAATTTTTGTCAAAATTTGAAATATTTTAGGATTTTTTGTGGTTCAAACATATAAAAAATGGCCATTCCCTCCTGAAATACAGGTCGTAGAAAAAGGGTTTTTTTTTAATATTTTTTGAAAGGTTTTTGTGTTGAGGAATACTAAGTTTAAGTCCTTTTGGATTTTTAATGCTGTATAAACTTTTGGAGTAACAAGTCCTCAATTAATTTTGTCCAAAATTTTGAATTTTGAAATTTTAGGATTTTTTGTGGTTTAAACATATAAATGGCCATTCCTCCTGAAAATACAGGTCGTAGAAAAGTGATTTTTATATTTTTAGAATAGGATTTTGTGGTGAGGAATACCTATGGTATTTCGGAATTTTTAATGTCAAAATTTTTGAAATTTTGAAAATTTTGGATTTTTGTGGTTCAAAAACATATAAATGGCTATTCCTCCTGAAAATACAGGTCGTAGAAAAGTGATTTTTATATTTTTTAGAAAGGTTTTGTGTGAGGAATACTATGGTTATCTTTCGATTTTTAGGATAGCTGTGTATATCTTTTGACGGTAACAGTCCCTCAATTTAATTTTGGTCAAATTTTGAAATTGTTAGGTTTTTGTTGTTCAGCACATAATAATGGCCAATTCTCCTTGATAATACAGGTTCGTAGAAGGTGGTGATTTTTATGTTTTTAAGAAAGGATTTTTGTGTGAGGAATCTATGGTTCTTCGGATTTTTAAAAGCTGTTATACTTTTGGCGTAAGGTCCTTAATTAATTTTGTCAAAATTTTGAAAATTTTCTCAGGATTTTTTTGGGTTAAAAATATAAGAATGGCCATTCCTCCTGAAACGTAGAAAAGTTGTTTTTATATTTTTAGAAAGGCTTTTGTGTTGAAGGAATAGCTAATGGTAAATCTTCGGATTTTTAATAAGCTGTTATACTTTTTGGGAGTAACAGTCTAGATTTAATTGTTTGTGAAAATTTGAAAATTTTAACATTTTAGAAATTTTTGTGGTTCAAACATATAAATGGCGATTCCTCCTGAATACAGGTCGTAGAGAAGTGATTTTTATATTTTTTGAAGGTTTTTGTGTGAGGAATACTATAGTTTCTTCGGATTTCTAAAGCTGTTATAGCTTTTTGGAGTAACAGTTCTCAATTTAATTTGTTGTCAAATTTTGAAAATTCAGGATTTTTGGTGGTTTCAAAGCCCATATAAATTGGCTTCCTCCTGAATACCGGTCGTAGAAAAGATATTTTTATATTTATTTTAGGAAAGGTTTTTGTGTGAGAAATACTATGGTATCTTTGGCTTTTTTATGGTTGTTATGCTTTTGGGATTAACAGTCCTCAATTTAACTTTGTCAAAATTTTTGAAAAATTTTGAAAATTTTAGGAATTTTTGTGGTTCAAACATATAAATGGCCATTCCTCCTGAAATACAGGTCGTAGAAAAGTGATTTTTATATTTTTAGAAATGTGAGGAACACTATGGTATCTTCGGATTGTTAATAGCTGTTATACTTTTGGAGTAACAGTCCTCAATTTAATTTTGTGAAAATTTAATTTTGTCAAAATTTTGAAATTTTAGGATTTTTGTGGTTCAAACATATAAATGGCCATTCCTCCTGAAATACAGGTCGTAGAAAAGTGATTTTTATATTTTTAGAATGGTTTTTGTGTGAGGAATACTATGGTATCTTCGGATTTTTAATAGCTGTTATACTTTTGGCGTAACAGTCCTCAATTTAATTTTGTCAAAATTTTGAAATTTTTAGGATTTTTGTGGTTCAAACATATAAATGGCCATTCCTCCTGAAATACAGGTCGTAAGAAAAGTTGATTTTTTATATATTTTAGAAATGGGGGTGGGGATTTTTGGGTGTGAGGAATGATCTATGGATCTTCGGTTTTAATGTCAAAATTTTGAAATTTGGGATTTTTTAGGATTTTTGTGGTTTCAACACCATATAATGGCCATTCCTCGCTGAAATACAGGTTCGTAGAAAGGATTTTTATATTTTAGAAAAGGTTTTGTGTGAGGAATACTATGGTATCTTCGAATTTTTAATAGCTGTTATACTTTTGGAGTAACAGTCCTCAATTTAATTTTGTCAAAATTTTGAAATTTTAGGATTTTTGTGGTTCAAACATATAAATGGCCATTCCTCCTGAAATACAGGTCGTAGAAATGTGATTTTTATGTTTTTAGGAAGGTTTTTGTGTGAGAATAGCTATGGTTTCCTTCGGATTTTAATTTAGCTGTTATATGCTTTTGGCAGTAACAGCGTCCCCTCAAATTTAATGTTTGTCAAATTTTGAAATTTTAGGATTTTTGTGTTCAAACATATAAATGGCCCATTCCTCCTGAAATACAGGTCTAGAAAAGTGATTTTTATATTTTTAGAAAGGATTTTGTGTGAAGAATACTATGGTTTGTTCGGATTTTTAATAGCTGTTATATTTTGGAGTAACAGTCCTCAACTTAATTTTGTCAAAATTTTTGAAAATTTTGAAATTTGTAAATGGATTTTTGTGGTTCAAACATATAAATGGCATCCTTCCTGAAATACGGCGTAGAAAAGTGTATTTTTATAATTTTTTAGAAAAGGTTTTTTGTGTGAGGAATACTACGGTATCTTCGGAGTAATAGCTGTTATACTTTAGGCGTAACAGTCCTCAATTTAATTTGGTCAAAATTTTGAAAATTTTAGGATTTTTTGTGGTTCAAACATATAAATGGCATTCCTCCTGAAACACAGGTCGTAGAAAAGTGATGTTTATATTTTTTATATATATTTTTTTGTGTGTATATATATTTTTGGTATCTTCGGATTTTTAATGTCAAAATTTTGAAGATTTTGAAAATTTTAGGTTTTTCTCAGTTCAAACACTGCGTTTTATGGCCATTCTACCTGAACTGCATTTTGTCAGACTATATATTTTTAATTGTTTTATGAAAGGGTTTTTTTTATCCACTTTTCTCTGGTATTTGCCTATTATTAATATCTTTTAGTGTTAAAAAAACAGTCCTCAATTTAATTTTGTCAAATTTTTGAAAATTTTAGGAATTTTATTGTTGTTCAACAACATATAAATGGCCATTCTCCTGAAATACAGGTCGTAGAGAATGTGATTTTTTACCTTTTTGAAAACGTTTTTGATGAGGAGATTTCTGGCATCATTACAAGTTCTTTAAATAGCTGTGTATTACTTTTGGCGTAACAGTCTGCAATTTTAATTTTTGTCAAAATTTTGAAATTTTAAGGATTTTGTGGTTCAAACATATAAATGGCCATACCTCCTGATACAGGTCGTAGAAAAGTGATTTTTAATATTTTTAGAAAGATTTTGTGTGGAGGAATACTATGGTATCTTCGGTTTTTTAATAGCTGTTATACTTTTTGGAGTAACAGGTTCTTCATTTTAATTTTGTCCAAAATTTTGAAATTTTGATTTTAGGATTTTTGTGGTTCAAACATATATAAATGGCCGTTCCTCCTGAAAATACAGGTCGTAGAAAAGTGATTTTTATATTTTTAGAAAGGTTTTTTGTGTGAGGATACTATGGTACTTCGGATTTTTAATAGCTGTTATACTTTTTGGAGTAACAGTCCTTAATTAATTTTGTTCAAATTTTGAAATTTTAGGATTTTTTTGGTTCTTCAACCATATAAATGGCCATTCCTCGTCCTGAAACACAGGTCGTAAGAAAAGGTGTTTTTTTTAGTATTTTTTAGATCAACGATTTTGGTGTGAGGATATACTAGGGATGGTATTCTTCGAGGATTTTTAATGTCAAAATTTTGAAATTTTGAAATTTTTAAAAGGATTTTTGTGGTTCAAACATATAACATGGCCTTCCTCCTGAAATACAGGTTCGTAGAAAAGTGATTTTTAATTTTTTTAAGAAGGTTTTTGGTGTGAGGAGAATACTATGTATCTTTTGGTATTTTTAATAGCTGTCTATACTTTCTGGAGTAACAGTCGTCAATTTATTAATTTTGCTCAAAAATTTGAAAAAATTTAGGATTTTGGGTGGTTCAAACATATAAAATGGCCTTCCTCCTGAAATACAGGTTCAGATGAGAAGTGATTTATTATATTTTTAGAAAGGTCTTTGTGTGAGGAATACTATAGTATATGCTTTGGATTTTAATAGCTGTTATACTTTTGGATTAACAGTCCTCAATTTAATTTTGGTCAAAAAATTTTGAAAATTTAGGATTTTTTGTGGTTCAAAAACATAAATGACTATTCCTTTTGAAATACAGGTCGTAGAAAAAGTGAATTTTTTATATTTTAGAAAGGTTTTGTTGGTGAGGAATAACTATGTATCTTCGGATTTTTAATACTGTTATACTTTTGGAGTAACAGTTCCTTAAAACACTTTGTACCAAAATTCTTTGAAAATTTTGAAATTTTAAGGATTTTTTTGTGGTTCAAACACTATTTAAATTGGCCATTCCTCCTGAAGATAACAGGTGCGTAGAAAAAGTGATTTTTATATTTTTAAGGAAAAGGTTTTGTGTGAAGGAACACATATGGTATTATTCGGATTGTTATAGCTGTTATAATCCTTTTGGAGTAACAGTCCTTAATTTAATTTTGTGAAAATTTTGAAATTTTTTAAATTTTAGGATTTTTGTGGTTCAAACATATAAATGGCCATTCCTCCGAATACAGGGTCTGTATAGTTAAAGGTGATTTTTATATTTTTTAGAAAGGTTTTTGTGTGAGGAATAATATGGTATCTTCGGATTTTTAATAGCTGTTATACTTTTTGCGTAACAGTCCTCAATTTAATTTTGTCAATCAATTTTAAAAATATTTAGAATTTTTTGTGGTTTCACACATATAACTGGCCCCATTCCTCCTGAAACACAGGTCGTAGAAAAGTGATTTTTATATTTTTAGAAAGGATTTTGTGTGAGTAATACTATGGTATCTTCGGATTTTTAATGTCAAAATTTTGAAATTTTGAAATTTTAGGATTTTTGTGGTTCAAACATATAAATGGCCATTCCTCCTGAAATACAGGTCGTAGAAAAGTGATTTTTATATTTTTAGAAAGGTTTTTGTGTGAGGAATACTATGGTATCTTCGGATTTTTAATAGTGTTATATCAGCTTGTTGGAGTAACAGTCCATCAATTTAATTTTGTCAAAATTTTGAAAATTTTGAATATTTAAGGGATTTCTTGTGGTTCAAGACATCATAATGCCATTCTCCTGTAAATACAGGTCGGTAGAAAGTAGATTTTTATAGTTATTTTTGAAGGTTTTTGTGTCGAGGAATACTAATAGTCATCTTTGGGATTTGTTTAATAAGCTGTTATACTTTTGGAGTAACAGTTCTCAATTTAATTTTGTCAAAATTTTGAAAATTTAGGATTTTTGTGGTTCAAACATATAAACTAGCCATTCCTCCTGAAATACAGGTCGTAGAAAAATGATTTTTTAAATATTTTATTAAGAAAGGTTTTGTGTGAGGGACTACTATGGTTATCATATGGATTTTTAATAGACTGTTATAAGCTTCTTTGAAGTAACAGTCCCTCAATTGTTAAAATTTTGGGTTCAAAATTTGAACATTGTTGAAAATTCGTATTAGGAGTGGGTGGATTCTATGGGGTGGTTCAGAACAGATATACATGGCCAAATGTCCTCCTGAAATATCGGTTGTAGAAAAGTGATTTTTTATTTTTAGAATAGGTTTTTGTGTGAAGGAACGACTATGGTTTTGTCGATGTGTTAATAGCTTGTTATATTCTTTCGGGTCAGTACGGCGAAGGTAACAGTCTTAATCATTAATTTTGTGAAAATTTTTGCAATAACGGGTTTGCAATTTAGAGTTTATTTGTGGTTCAAATACATGATATAATAGGCCATTTCCTCCTTAGAAATACAGGTCGTTAGAAAAGTGATTTTTATATTTTTAGAAAGGTTTTTTGTGTGAGGAACTACTTAATGGAATCTTTCGGTTTTTAATAGCTTGTTAACTTTGGCGTACAGTCCTATCCAATTTTAATTTTGTCAAATTTTTGAAATTTCTAGATTTTTTGTGGTTCAAACAACATATAATGGCGACCAATCCTCTCTGAAAACAGAGGTCGTAGATAAAGTGATTTTTATATTTTTAGAAAGATTTTTGTGTGAGGAATACTATGGTATCTTCGGATTTTTAATGTCAAAATTTTGAAATTTTGAAATTTTAGGATTTTTGTGGTTCAAACATATAAATGGCCATTCCTCCTGAAATACAGGTCGTAGAAAAGTGATTTTTATATTTTTAGAAAGGTTTTGTGTGAGGAATTACTATGGTATCCGTTCGGATTTTTAAAACAGCTTGGTTATACTTTTGGAGTAACAGTCCTCAATTTAATTTTGTCAAAATTTTGAAATTTTGAAATTTTAGGATTTTTGTGGTTCAAACATATAAATGGCCATTCCTCCTGAAATACAGGTCGTAGAAAAGTGATTTTTTATATTTTTTTAGAAAGGTTTTGTTGTGTTGAGGGAACCAATCTATGGTATCGCTTCGGAATTGTTAATGCTGTTATAAGACTTGATTGGACGCTAACAGTCCTTAATTTAACCATTTTTGTGAAAAATTTTAGTTGAAATTTTGAAGAATTCTTTAGATGGGTACAATTTTACATATAATGCCGAAATTCCTCCTGAAATACAGGTCGTAGAAAAATAGTGATAAAAGATAAGTGTTGTGAGGAATACTATGATAATTCTTCGGGATTTTTAATTAGGCTGGATTATAATCCGAACAGGTGCTTTGGAAGGTAGACAATTCAATTTATGTTTGTCCAAACATTTTTGAAGAACATCTGTCTAAGGATTTTTGTGGTTCAAGACATATATAATGGCCATTCTCCTGAGAATACAGGTCGTAAGAAAAGTGATCTTTTATATTTTTAGACAAGGTTATTTGATTGTTGTGAGGAATCGTATGGCCAGTCTTCGGATTCTTTTTATAGCTGTTTAGATAGCTTTTGGCGTAACAGTCCTTAATTTAATTTTGTCAAAATTACAAAATTTTGAAAATTTTAGGATTTTTGTGGTTCAAAAAGGAGCAACAAAAATAAAGTGGATGCCATCTCCTGGGCCTGAGAACACACAGGTCGTATAGAAGAGTTGGAAGTTTTTGTGATACTGTTGTCAGCAAGGGATTCTTTGGTGTCGAGGATGTACCCTATGGTATCAGCTGATTGTCGAATGTTTTATGATCAATCCAGTTTTGAAACGCATTTCTGCAGAATCATGATTAAGGAATTTCTGTCGTGGTTACAGAGCGACATATAAAGTAGGCCATAATTCCTGCTCAGGGTCACCTGGAAGTATACAGGTTCGATGAAGAGAAAAGTGATTTTTATTATTTTTTAGCAAGTTCTCTCTTGTGTGAAGGATAGTACAATCGAGGTAATGCTTTGGATTTTTTTAATAGCTGGTTATGTGAGTAACGCTTTTTTGGAGTAACGAGTTCCTCGAATTGTAAGTTTTGTCAAAAGGATTTTGCAAATGTATTTGAATGTATTAGGACGAATTTTTGGCTGGTTCAAGGACATATAAATGTGGCCCATTGTCCGTCCATCTGAAAGTACAGAGTCGTTAGAAAAGGTGGATCTTTTTATATTTCTGAGATAAAAGGATTTTGTGTTGCAGGAAGGTACTATGGTTGATCTTGCGGATTTTTAATAGCGTGTTATTCTTTTGGAGTAAACAGATGCCTCAAATCAGTCATATACATCGTTTTATGATGGCATCAAAAATTTTTGACGACATTGTAATTCGAATTCTATTGAAAGTATTTTTTCGTGGTTCAACTTAGATAGGCGTAGAACAGAGCACGCTTCAGTTATAGTCGGAATAACATCACTACGTATAAATAGGTGTCCCACGACTGCCTTCCCTCCAAGGCAATGCCCGAACTCAACTACTGGTGTGAAGTGAATTTTTATGAAAAAATTTTTGTGTGAGAAGAAGCATTTTGGTATCTCTTTATAAGACGGTTCTTAGGGATTATTCTCTAATAGCTGTTATACTTTGGACGTAACAGTCCGCTACCAATTGTAATATCTTGCTTCGAGAAAACATTATACCGTATCTTGAAATTTTAGGATTTATTGTTGTTGCAAAGGGCCTCTACTTTACAGCTGTGAGGAGATCTTACATATAATGGCCATTCCGTCCTAATACAGGTCGTTAGCGAAATGGTGATTTTTTATGTATTTAAGAAAGGTTTTGTGTGAGGAATACTATGGTGTTTCTTCAGAGTATTTTTAATAGCTCGTTAAATGCGACTTTTGGCGTACAGTCCTCAATTTGACTAAATTTTGTCAAGATTTTGAAGATTACTCAATAGGATTATTTGTGGTCACAACATATAAATGGCCTATTCCTTAGCTCCGCTGTGAATCAGGTCGTAGAAAAGTGTTTTTATATTTTTAGAATGGTTTTTGTGTGTGAGGAATATACTTATGGTATCTTCGGATTTTAATAAGCGTGTTATATCTTTTTTTTGGAAGTAACAGCTGCCACAATTAATATTTTTTCTTCGAAAATTTTCGAATTTTGAGAATTTTAAGGATTATTTTTGGTTTTCAAAATATGAAGTGGCCCATTCTCGCTGAAATATAACAGGTCGAAGAAAAGTGACATTTTCATATTTTTAGAAAGGTTTTTGTGTGGGAAATACTAGGGTGTATTCGGATTTTATTTAATAACGTTTATAGTTTACATGGGACAGTCCTCAATTTAATTTTGGGAAAATTTTTGGAAATTATTGGATTTTTGTGGTTCGACATAAAATAGCCATTTCCTACCTGAATATAACAGGTTCTTTAGAAAAGTCAGTTTTAGTATTTTAAGAAAGGTTGTTTGTGTGGGAACACTATGGTATCTCGGATTGTTATAGCTGTTTATTTACTTTTGGCGTAACAGTCCTCAAAATTTAATTTTGTCGAAATTTTGAAATTTTTTTAGGATTGTTTGTGGTTCAACTCACAATATCAATGGCCATATCCTGCCTGAACCTGTTGGTGAGCCAAGGTAATAAGTCGATATTTTTTAGAAAGGATTTTGTGTGAGGATAACTATGGTATCTTCGGATTTTTAATGTCGAAACATTTTGAAATTTTGAAATTTTAGGTATTTTTGTGGTTCAAAACATATAAATTGGCCATTCCTCTGAAATAAGGGTGTTGGTATCGATCTATTTTTTATATTTTTGAAGAAAAATGTTATTCATGTGATCGAACACAATTTGTAATCCAACGGAAAGGGATAGCTGTTATTCCTTTGCGAAGTAACAGTCATCAATTTAATTTTGTAAAAATTTTGAGAAGTTTTGAATTGTAGGATTTTGTGGTTTCAAACTATATAAATTTGCCATTCTCCTGAAATATCAGGGTTCGTAGAAAAGTGCTGTTTAACATTTTTTGAAAGCTGTTTCTATGAGGAAATGTATGCTAATGGTATCCCCTTACGGATTTTTGAATGTAGCTGTTATACTATTTGGCGTAAACAGTCCGCTCAAGGTGTTTAATTTTGTCAAAAGAATATTGAAAATAATGAGGATTTTTTAGTGGTTCAAGATAGGTGCACTATATAGTGCGCCATTGTTCCTACCTGAAATACAGCGATCGTAGAAAAGGATATTTATATTTTTCAAAAGTGGTTTTTGGTGTGATGGAATACTATGGTAGTCGCTACGGATTTGTTAATAGCTGTTCATATCTTTTGGCATGAACAGTGCCCTCAATTAATTTTGTCAAAATTTTGGCACAGATTTGTAAAATTTTAGGATTTTGTGTGGTTCACATGCGTACACAATCAGTATGAAGTGGGCCATTTCCCCTCCCTGAAATAGACAGCGTCGTAGAACGAATGTGATTTTTTTTATATTTTAGTAAAGGTATTTTGTGGTGAGG
>JABUQX010080616.1:0-2500 GCA_015478945.1 Trachelipus rathkii
ATCTTACATTACTTTTCAAAACCCTTCATTCGCATTCTGCCAAAACCCCCTTAACCAAAGCTTTCAACTTTCTTCAGGATTCACCACCACGGAATCCAAATTCAACAGCATAGAATAACTTCGGGTGACTCTCCACCCTCTTCCCATTTCCATCAGCCAAACATCCTCCCTGTGACCCCAACCATTAATGTTTTCATCACCCCACTGACTTAATTAAATAGTTATGGAGACATATCCAATCTCTGCCTCACTTCACTATTAAATATTAAACCATTTCACTCTCCCCCTATTATTCTTACATGAGCTTCCACTATCAACATACTACTTAGATCCATTTCAGAAGCTTACCGCCAACACCACCCATATATCATTAACACCTGCCACGGATCTTTAATGTTAATTCCTTGCTAATACGCCAGATTTGCAAGTTCACACCTAAATACAGTTTCCTCTTCTCCTTCTTATTTGCTTCAATGAAAAATTTGTGATCGACACATCCTCTGCCACTCTAAATGCACCTTATTTTCTTTCGCTATACCGTTCCTCAGTCAACTCGACGGCCAACTCTTTCAGCCCAAAATAGCAGCATATATCTTCCCTACAAGACTCAATAAACATTTCCTCAATTAGTATAGTTCTAACAATTCCCCTTATCAACATATATACTTTATAATTCCCATCAGAAGTTTATTACAAGTCTTACAATCGCTGCTTTCCCATTTCAGTCCTATGGAATTACCACTCACAACAAGCAGCTTTGTTACCACATCACAAGATCAACCTCCCCATTTCTTGAATTATTTCACCAGTAATCCCATTCTATACTTGCTTGATTTACAAATTTCATCCACTTTCTCACTCTCTAGTATTATTCTCCTCCCACTATTTGTATCATCCACAAAATATTACTTCTTTTTACAACACCAAAATCACACACATTCACTTTCAAAACCTCTTCATCACTGCAATGTTAGCTGATTTTTGAAGTGTTCATCCACAACTCTCTTCTCGTCTATCTCTTTCATCACGGGAAAGCACCTGCCCCTATCATTATTCTATGAAGATTTCCCATACTTCCTTAGCGTTTCGTACTTCCTTCAAAATAGCTTCCTTTTCCTTTGAAATATTCATCCTCCTTCAAAACTATTAATTTATTTCTTTTGTCTTCTTAAGGAATGCAACTATTCAGCCTTCCTTCTTTTCCTTCATTACGTATCTTCACTATTACCAGTTTTCTTTCGGAAATTACATCACTAACTTTAACACATTCTACACGCCTCTTTTACTTTTAACATTCATTATGCATTCACCTTTTCATATCCACCATTCACTATTGAACATTCTTACTTCCTATATTAGCACATCCACATACTTCTCTTGCCAAGCTATAAAATGTTTCTTTCATCTGCTTTAGATTGGCTCAAGTTTTCATCTCTTGTTTACATTTTCAGTTTTGACATTTGCCAAAGTGCTCTCAACATACTTTTCCTATATTTCTCTTCATTTAACTTTTCACTATAATTTCTTCTTTCTTATTTGCTGTTCATCCATGACCCTAAACTTTATCGTACATTAAAACACATAATTGATCTGCTATTTCCATCCACAACCCTTCACTGATTTAACATCATCAGATACTTCAACATCTTCACGAACATAAAATCCCAAATTCATACTTCTTTCAACCTTCGACACTATCTTTACCATACACCAAACTCTCGTAAACTTGAAGATAGAGTTGCACGTTATAACAAAAGAATTACTTATACCACATACCTCATTCTTCATAGAAATCAACCCTTCTATCATTTCTTCATTTTCTCCCGCAAATCCAAAGGAACCCGTATATCATCCCAGATTGTCCCAGAAAGTTTAATTCTCTTATAACATCACATCTTCAGATGTACCATGTGCTACAAACACAAATATCTTTACTTGCTAAAACTTAAATTTTAACCGCTTTAAAAATTTCTGAATATTTATAACCACCATAATCCTCGAGTCCACTCACAGAATCTGTAATCACGAGGGAATAGATTATAAGTTAATTATAATTTCAACTTTCTCCTCACTTGTCTATATCTTACTACATTACACTCTATTCATTAGAGGCAGGCAACTGTTCTAATCATATGTGAAAATATAGTGGCTTTTGGTTTATTGGGGGAAAAAGGATTTGCTTAATTTTTGGATTTGGGGAAATTTTCACGCAAACACCGGCTGAAAATTTTTCCTTCTTTTAGAAAGTTTGTAAGCAAACTTCTGAATTCTGTTGAAGAAGAAATAAAAAAAGTTCCGCTTGTTAGAAACAATGTAAATAATAAATAATAATAAATAATAATTAATAATAATAATAATAATAAATAATTAATAATATAATAATAATAATTAAAATAAATTAATAATAATAATAATAATATAATAATTAATAAATAATAAAATAAGCAAATTGCGATACTTTTTCTTAAATAAATTTTTCAAGTCAGTTTAGAGAGCAAGT
>JABUQX010080616.1:10000-27376 GCA_015478945.1 Trachelipus rathkii
AACTGCTTGTTTCTTTTTAGTTTTCCTGCGAGTCTTTTTATTAATACTCAAGGTGTTTAAATACATATCGGAAACCAATTTGAATTTATTTTTATAAAGAAGATTGTCCCTATCTTTATATTTTTACTTCCTCAGCATAATCTTTTTTTCTTCCAACGTTGCACTTTCTAATATTAATCGAAAATTGATCTCATCGTCATGTGAAAATTTTTTGACCCTTACTATCACTCTCAACAGCCCTTTACCTCCTAATACATCAATACGATCAAAGGAGGAGTCTAAACCTTCACATTCCAACTTTATAGCAAATTTCTTATGGCTTGAAGGACTTTTAATCCAAAATTCCCTCAGTAAATTATGATAATTGTATGTCTGACTTAATTTGAAATATTTAGTCGCATAAACTATATCTTTCATTAGACGATAAAAATGCATTTCATCTAAAATGTGGAAGACTGATATTGCGTTTTTCATGAAAAAATCCTGGTATGGCCAGATTAAAAAGCATTTTAACAGACCATACACTAAGTTAAAACGAAGTAAAAATGACTCTCTAATTTCTGGTGTTGCCAAATTTACTAAATGTATCATAATATTACGGTGAACTGAAAAATCCCTTGAAAGTGGCAGTTCATGTATTGAGTCATGATTTTCAAAGAACTTCGCAATCCGATCCACAGTATTTTCAAATACTTCACTCCCGAAATTATTTTCAATTGCCTCCAACATGTCTCTTGATTCTGGCATAACGATCGACTTTATTGCTGCTAAATAACCATTTGTTGCTGGTCCATAAGAAAATACTTTGCAAATAAAATCGCGTGATATGCTTTCGAAATTAGACTCTGACATTGAAGGATTTTCAATTTCCTCAAAATATTTTGTCCACAATACCAACGGGCTTTCAGAATCATATTTAACGAAAATGTTTTTAAACTCAAATTCTTCGATATGGAATAGCTGCCACAAACGTTGTGCAGTATCTCGAAAGAAATAATGGCAAGCAATCTTATATTGAAGAAAAACACTCAAACTTGGATCCTTCACCAATTCCCTGGCTGCTTTTTCCTCATCAAACAATCCACTTGATGTAAAAAAGGAACTTTTGATAAAATCTTTAATAAAGTTGGTTGGCAATTCGAAATGGGATTTTAGATACTCTGCCCACTTCAACATCTCGATTCCGATGGAAGGAAGAAAATGCCATGGAATGGCCTCCTCTGGTAAGCTACTGTTTTTCAGTACTTTAGCTACCACATTTTGAAGAGCTTGACTCCACACATTATACCTGGAATCACGCTTCAATGAGTAAATAATGGAGCGAGAAAATATTTGTTCCTTTATGGCAGGGTGATTCGAAATTACAACCAATGCTGGAATTCCACAAAGATTTACTAGTGAAGGCATCATTATTTGGTTTTAAGCAGCCATATCTGAAATATATATATATATATATATATATATTATATTATATATATATATATATATATATATATATATATATATATATATATATATATATATATATATATATATATATATATATATATATATATATATATATATTATTTATATATATATAATGTCTATATATATTTCTTATATCTTTTACGTTTGAATTTATCATATATAATATATTAATATATAATATAAAATATTATATACTATATATATATATATATATATATATATATATATTATATATATATATTATATATATATATATATATATATAATATCTTTAATATATATAATATATATCATATATATATATATATATATATATATATATATCTATCTATCTATATCATGACATTCCAGTGCCTAATGGTTCGCCTATCTCTTTTGCGTTCATATCCACACTCATCTTCCAGACAACATCTTACAGACACCAACTTTTATCCACATATACACATACTTATATTCACACCTCTCTTCTAGACAACATCTTACAGACATCCCTATCCCTTATATCCTTATGAGTGGGGGAGAAAGAATTCCCCACAGCTTATGTTCTGCGTGTCGTAAAAGGCGACTAAAAGGACAGTGGTAGTTGGGTTGATTTCCCACTACCACTCATCTTTTGTCAGGAATGCTAATGCATGCCTCAGAGAAGGTAGTGATTGCCGTAAGCGACCCTCTATCTTTCGGCGAAAATGTATGAATGGTATGGGTATATGGAATGTTAGAGGATTAAATGTTGAGGAGAAGAGGAGAGAGGTGATATATGTATTTAGAAATGTCAAATTTGATTTGCTCCCTGTGACTGAAATTAAGACTGATGCAGTGCGGTACGCAAAACTAACACCAGGAAAAGACCCCTCTGACTCCCAATCATATCGCCCAATTTCTCTATTATCAAAAAAAAAAAAAAAAAATTACACACCACCAAACACAAATTTCAACACGGGTTCAAACAAAACCATTCAACCACAACCGCACTCATAAACATCATTCAACCAACAATCAACGTTCCCTTAAAAACTCAAAACAATAATCATAGCATCGACATCAACAAAGCCTTTGATACGGTACCTAAACATAACTTGGTCCACAAAATAACAAAATCTAACATCCCCACTAACCTAAAGAAATGGATTTCCATTTTCCTATCAGGAAGAACAGCACATATGAAAACAAACAACACAAAATCCCAAACAGTAAACATCTGTAACGAAGTACCCCAAGGCGCCATCCTATCCCCACACTGTTTAACCTATTCACAGCCGATCTCCCACAACCACAAACAGACCAGACAAACATAACAACCTACGCAGTCTACTTTACTGAAGCCATTTCATACTAGTAAAGAATGACGATTACCAACTAGCCACAACAATACATAAATCCAAACATGGCTAACAGAAAACAGAATGTCTGCCTCACCAACAAATCATCAATCACTTTAATCACCACCAACCGCCAACTTGGCACCACACTCCCCGAAGTCTACTTAAACAACATTGCCATACCCTTTAACAAAACTCCCAAAGTCCTCGAAGCAACACTTGACACTCATCTCACCTTTACAGAACACACAGACAACTTAATTTCATCTGCAAACAACAAACTGAACATATTAAGAACCATCGCTTTCACAGATTTCACAAACAACAAACAGACATCCACCAACTCATACAAACAATACATTCGTCCGAATCTAAACTACTCCTCTCCAACTTGACACCCACTTCTAACTAAAAACAACATAAAACAAAGCACTAAGAATCATAACAGGATGAACATCAACCACACCACAACAACACCTACACGAAGAAGCCATGATACTACAAATAAACGCACACCTGGACATGATAGGCACACAATTCTTTACCAAAGCTCAAACACCCCAACACAATGCCACATTGGCCTTTTTAACCCCATCCTCCACAGACTCAAACAACCTCCTTCTTTTCCAGCTCTATATTACAAACAAATTCTGAACAACACCCCACCTCCACCAAACAACACATCATACACCAAACAAATCCACACGACACTTACAGAAAACTACTTAAGACGCAGACCACCAAACAACATTTTAAACAACACCAGAATGTAACTCCCTACCAAAAACTAGCTGGTCATCCTTGGCCAAATTAAAGATGCAGCACCTACCCGAACTAACATTATTAATAAGCACAGATTCAACCAAACCAAAACTACTTACAAAACCCCAACCCTTAACAGGTCCTGGTAACACTTTCACTTTTCTCTCCTTTATTAACCTTTACCCAAGAGGCTACCGAACAATTCAATCCTCTGGTAAGATAACTGGAGAGGCCGGTTGTGTAGGGGGTATTTGGATGTGGGATAGCCTTTCCCATGATGGGGTTTTCAGGGGCGAGAGAGGTAAGGTAGGTAAGGTAATATATATCTATATTTATACTATATAATATATAGTATATATATATAATATATTATAATATAATATTAAATATATATAGAAATATTATATATATATATATAATATATATTTATATATATAAAATATATATATACCTTTTTCAATTGCATTTAATTAAATTTATATATTTCTATAAATAATATATATATTATATTAATAATATATATATATAATATTATATAATATATATTATATATATATATATAAATATATATAATATATATATAAATATATATATATATATATATATAATTATATATATATATATATAACTATATTATATATATTATAATTATATTAATATATAACTGTTATTATATATATATATATAGTGGATATTGTATATGATATATATATATATCATATATATATATATATAGTAACTAATATATATATATCAATATAATATATATATATATATATATATGTACTATATATATAACAAAGAACCCAATCTTAATCAGAAAAAAAAAAAAAAACAGGTAATCGGCTCCCCGGCCTTAAATGTCTTAAAGTCGTTAAAAAAAAAATTACGCGTAATCATAAAGCGTTTTCGGTAAGGAATGTAGCGAAGTTAACGTTAATTAGTTAACGTTAACCGTCTTCAAATTTTTTTTTTTTTTCTCCTTTTTTTTTTTTCAAGGAGGTATGTTGCACGCCAAATTTCACGCTAGCGACAATTACGCAGATGATGATTGCATGGATGTGGCGCGGCTTAAAGTTGAGGGAGAATAAATTCAGCAAAAAACACAGAAGATGGAAGAGACTTCCACAGTAACAGTGGGAAAGGAAAGTAAAAGGACAACACCCCCTCCAAGCAAACTAGCCTGGAAGTTACCAATATCGAACACATCAAACTCGTGCGCAGATACAGCACCCTTGTGCTACTAGCGCTCGTAAGGTGTGGTTACGCGAGTGGTAATGTTCCCCTCGAACACCTTGCCGCTGCCGAATACCTACCCGTATAGAAAGCCTTCCAGATAATGAGACAGTAATTCTATACAAGGCCGGATGAGACCCTGTAGTTGGAGTAACGAGAAGAGGAAAAAATCTCGCAGTCTAAACAACACTCAGCTTTTTCCTACTAAACAACGAGAACTCCCAGTTTCTTTGAGGCCGGCCCCAGAAACCGTTGTGATGTGGCGTTTCCAAGACATTTTTTATGTTTAAAGCCAAGGATGTTATATTTCAACAAGAGAACGACAGATACGACAAAAAAGATAGGAGAAGATTAGAAGGTACTTTTAGAAGAGTAGATTTGTAGAAGTTGGGTTTGTTAAAGATTGAATTTCAACAAGGTTGAAGACTATCCTCCATCCGCAAATTTTCAGTCTAGCAGTCGAGTAAAGAATCGGAAAGCGATTAAGACGAGAGGCAATTCCAGTAGTAAAAGAGGGAGCAGAATTGAAAATGAGTTGAAGAATGAGGCCGAGTCACGGGCATGTGAGTGGGTAAGTGAAGAAGTAATCGAGAGAACTCATTAATGAAAAGTAGGAATAAAGTGGAGATGAGACGAACCCTGAAAACGTCTGCCATCTAGTTGGACAGAAAAATGAGAAGAAGTACTATTTATATTTTCCTAATGACGAGATGCTACGAAAGGCTAGACCAATAAGCAAGAAAAGAGGAAAGAGGGGAGCTTGAGAGCAATGATGCATGCCCATACCCGGTCAGCGTGCTTTTCGGAATGCAAGCGTGCCACTACGTAGTCGTTGCCCAGGGGAAGCTTACTAAAGAGAGCGAGGAGAAAACCGATAAATCGGGTTCAAATTAGGAAAGTAAGGTCGCGACAGTTAGAGCTTTGAACACCAAAAGAAGCCGTACTAGGATCGGAAGAAGATGAAATAGGATTCCAGATGCTCTAAGAAGTGACGAGTTGAGAAGGGCTGTTCAAAGCATCTCTAGATGAGATACAAGTGAGAGCTATCACGCGACGATAGTTAGAAGGATCAGAGCTGCTGTCCTTTATTTTGCGGAATTAAGGATGAACATCTGTCGGCGTCTTCCGAACACTGGAGGGGAAAGCTTGTCGTGAGTATTTGACAGGATCATATGATATATATAGGTTTAACGTTGGGGGTGGTGTCAGACGCAGCACAATTTCCCTCAACATCACACTCGCACCTTGTTCGCAACTGCCCTTGTGTTGAAAGACATACAAAACTGGGATATAACCGATAAGTATTCCACAACACTCCCCTCTCTGAGCACATTGAGAGGAGGAGGCGTTTAGGAAATTTCTGACAAAAAAGTTATCACTTTATCGAAATTGATCTAGCCTACAATTTAACATTTTTTTTTTTTTTTTTTTTTACAGTTGTTAGACCACCACTCACGCACGGGCAGAGCCCTATTCAGGGAGGGGGTGTTGCACGCTAAGATTTCATCCACTAGCGTAAATTACGATCAGAGCGGCTTCCTTTTTCTCGGAATAGCTTGAAATTGTGCCGTGCTTCCAACACTGCGAAGGAAGTGCTAGTAGAAGACATAGAGAATTATAGTTGAAGCCGGGGGGTGTGGTCACACGTAAGCGAACATTCCTTCAAAACTCGGGCTTTCTCCAACCCTGTGTTAAAGCTTCTGAAACCGATAATAGACCGGATGTAAAATACTAGACCAGCATGGCTTGAGACATTAGAGTGAGAGCGCGTTGCGAAATCTTTGAAAAGAACCAAAAGTTATCTCTTATCGAAATCCGATATGTAATACAATTTTTAAATTTTGGTTTTTTTTTTTTTTGTACAGTTGTTAACCACGCACTCACCGGGCATAGCCTATTCAGCGGGAGGGGGTTGCATATCCGCTGACAAAACTTTCATCCACTACGCGTAAATTAACGCAGATGAGCCAGGACGCAAGCTTCTAAAGAGAGGGCATGATCAACAATTTAATGCAGGATACACAAGAATGGAAGAGACATTCCAACCAGAACACATGTGGCAAGGAAAGAACGACGCCACTGAACGAACTACGCCTGGAGGTTCCTACATCAACACAGCCTAAAGGCAAAACACTCGTGCGCAGACCATGCAGCTCGCCTCTGCTGCTACGAGTGCGTCGTAAGGTGGTGTACGCGATGTGCTCCAGTTCTCCTCGAACACCACTGCCGCTCGCGGTACGCTATAGAAAAGAGAATAAAGGCACTCAATCCGCGCCGCAAAGATAGAGGATCAGATGAACTGTGAAAGTCAGGAGAGTCTTATCTATTAGGCGCCCTTTTGGCTTTTGGACTCGACCTTGTCCAAACACCGGGTGAAACCGAGAGCGCCCCCGTCAGGATAGTGAGAAACAGTACTGCCACGTGCAAGGCAGGTTCAGAAAACCTTGTATATGCCTGGAAGTAACTGAGCAAGGAGTGAAGAAGACAAGTCTCCGCAGTCTAAACAGAACTCCAGTTTTTTGAGGCCGCCCTAGCAACCGTCGTGTGATGTGAGGCGTTTTCTCAACACTTTTTTTGCGTTTTATGTTACAGACCAAGGATGTTTTAATGTGTCAACAGGAGAGACGAGAAGAAACGGTCGAAAGAGATAGAAAGTTAGAAAGCGGGTGTTTTGAGAGGCGCAGATTGGAAGTTGAGTCTTACAAGAATTGATGTTCAACAAAAGCAGTTGCAGACGACCCCAATCGGAAATTCTACGTCCAGACCCAGCCGACGCAATTGAATCGAAAGATTACACCTAAAGAGGCATCTCCTAGAAGTAAAAGACGGGAAGCAGTCAAATTGCAATAGTGGATTGAAGAATGAAGGGTCTCATCGCAAACTGAGTGATAGATGTTAGAAAGTGCAAGGTGAGAAGATCACTGCTAGTCCGCAAAAGTTGAATACAAGTAGGTAGATACAGAACAGAACCCTGAGGAACACCACTATTAACAGAAAAAGAAAGGAAGTCGCTCCATCAAACCACAGCCGAGATTGAGCGACTTGAAAGAAAGCTAGATCTAAGTAAGCAAAGAGAAGGGAGGAAACCCAAAGGAGGAGCTTGGGAGAGCAATGAAGCGTGCCATACCCGGTCAAATGCCTTTGGAGATAGATATCAACAGCCACCGATCGCAATCTCCCGCGCTCAGCCTCTGCCGCAGGCGCGCCCGGCAAAAACCATAAAATGGCTTGTAAATAGAAAGTATATCGCTCACCAAGAGACCTCGACCGCCGAAAACCGTACTGCGATCGCGAAAGAAGAGAATGAATCCACGAATGGGTCTAGAAGAAGGGAAGCAAGTACGAAGGGTTTCAAAGATCCTAGATATAATACAAGGATAGAATACTAGTGAGGGCGATAGTTAGAAGGACTAGAGAACGGCTTCCCTTTTCTCGGAATACGTTTTGGACATGTGCGCTGTGGACTTACCAACAACTGAGGGAAAGTGTTTTAGTATGAGAACCAAGAGAATATAGTTGAAATGGCGGAAGGGGAGGTGCCAGCTCTGAATCGACCATCCCCAAACTTCAGGTAGCGATGCCATGCACGGGCGGCCCCCGCCTTCGCTAACGTTCCATAGAACTCTCAGAGCCCATGCACCCGATCAAGATGTAAATCAATCACGATAGGACACCTGAGAGGAAGAAGGTGGAGGAAGGAGAATGCCAAGGGAATCGTCAGGTGGTGATTAGAGGGAAAATAGGAGGTCGAAGGAGAGTTGGCCTTTTTCAGTTTGGAGAGTTAGCGAACAGAGCCATCAGATCGAATAAAGGAGGAAAGGCATTTCGCAGAAGTTTGTTTAGAAGATGTTTTGGCCAAAGGCCAGAAGGATTTGTCAGTAGGGGAACAAGGAGTTAGCGCACTTTCGTTTGATGAAAGCCCGCTAGCTCAGGTCGAAGAGTCACCTGCAGAACGATTGTCCACGCTAAATGACAAAATTAGCGAGCGTGATAGGAGAACGAGAATTTTTCCACCCCCGATCAGCGCGTCCTCTAGCCTGTGAATGGACCAGAAACAGCACGATCGAGACACTGGGGACTTCACACTGCGAGGAAGTAGAAGAGATTTAGTGAAGAGGAATGAAACCTGCTCATCCCGTCAACGATTACAGCTTCCCACTTAATGGCAAAGCGAAGCGTCATCAGAGTCCAAACAGTCATTCCAATTATACGTTAGCGTAGAAGCGACGCCGCAAGGCCCATCACGCCCATCAAGTGCCCGAGAAACAAACGCGTAGGACAGAGGGCTGTTGGAGAGACAGTATATAAAGTTAAGAGAAAGAATACAGGTTTGTCGTCCAGATTACCGATAGGACTGAAGAACGCACCTAGCGTGTTCTGTAGGTGGTCGAAAATAGTAAGTGCTGGTTCAGAAATTGGTTGGTTGATAAGAAAAATAGTTTTATGATCAAAATTAAATGTTAATGGTGCAAGACGACAGTGAGGGAAATCTTTAACTCGTTACTTAGACCGTTAATTTTTTTCGAAATTAACGAAAAAAAAGTTAACGAGCAATTTAACGAGTTAATTACAGGATTAACCCCCGCTTCCACCGTCTAATGCCCACCTTGTGATATCAGTAATGTAGTGATATATAAGTACCTATTACTTATAATCCTACTATCTATAACGTATAGTTTATATTATAATCTATACTATACGTTAACATATAATAATCTATATATCATAAATATAATATACTATAGTATAATATATGATTATACATATACTACGATATACAGTATGTATAATATAATAAACACCGATTCGGCTCAATGGTGCTGAGCGCCTAAACTCAGGAGGGATGTATATACAAATCTACTATATTAGTGTAGTATATACCTTCTATAATACTATTATATATATATAGTACATTATTATATATAGAATATATATATATAATATATATATAATAATATATATTATATATCTATACTATATATATAATTATTTTCTGAACTGTCGTACGGAGCTGGATCCAATTAAAACGAAGGGAAATGTAAGGAAAAGAGAAGATCTAGATGGCCAGAGTAAAAGAATTTTAAATCTCACTCGCCGTGAGTATTCTAGAAAGTTATAGAAGATTTCTGTATGAGCGAAAGTGTGTTTGCTGGAGTCAGAGGCCAGATACTGTTAAACCAGCTATCGCTATTTTTCAAAAATCTACAGTGAACATAGTATTTAACTTTTAACTTGAATCGAAAAATAGGAAATAAAATCAAATTTCTCCTAATCAAAACAGAATTCATACCAAGAGTTAATCAGTTCTTTTATAAATTATTCTTAAATAGACAATGAAGTGATTGATATCCGAATTAATTTCGGTGAGTAAGCGCAAAATTATTCCGTCAGTTCTTTAATATACGAATACGAATTAACACAAGTTTGGATTTAAAATTAAAAGGCTACTTTAGAGTAATTTCTAGTCTAGTGTTGGAGCTCGACGCAGGTTTGTCAATATAAACAGATTTCTTCGCTTGGTTGCCAAGGCCGACAGGCGCTAGCAGCCGGTCCTTCCTTCTTATGAGCCTAGAAGCAAGAAGATCTTCTGGAGAGCTCTGTGGAGAACGAGTTTTTGAGGCCTAATGGAGAAGATGCTAGTTAAGAAAGGGCAAAACCTCTACCTGACAGTCTCTATTTTCGAGACTGAGGCGTCGGAACCAGGGAGCCGAGAAAATGTGTTCTTAGAGTGTTTTAGGTTTGGAGATTCGAGCAGAAGCGAAGATGGCTGAACAAACCTGACATGCGAAGCCTTCCTGGGAGTTGTTATTCCTACTATTATATATATATACTATAATTATAATATATAATTAATATATACATATATATACTTATATTATTACCTATCAGTATATAATATCTGGCTTAACATACCAGGCGTAGGTAGATACTTAGAAACGTACCGTATCTCACAGTGAACCTATTTAGAAAAGAGGGTGAACCCTGAGCTTAAACGCGCCAACGGGAACGGAGGTCGAATAATAAAAAAAGTTACGCGCCAGCGTAAACCTCTATGATATCATAAATACGGATGGTTCTAAGGTTGAAAGATTTTTTCTCCCTATGCATCTTAAGTGGGTACAATGAGTTGAGGTGTACGTTATGGTTAGTAGGTTAGTTCAGTTATGAGGTAGTGTTACAGGTAGGGCGTCAGGTCGGTCAGGTAGGTCGAGGTCGACTCCAAGAAAAAAAAATTTTCCCCATTTCGTATAAAAAGAGTTTAGTTTACCCTTCAAAAATTGTTCTTTATTTCTTTTTTTCGTTTGACCCGTCGACATAGTCTAATTTCAATACGTTTCATTGCAATTAAAGAATGTCGGGAGCAAACAGGATCCCATAAACAACAATAAAAATTTGTTTTATTTGCGCTTTAAATAGTTTCATTTGCCCCAAGGAAACTGTTTAATTAAATTGTAAATTCTTTTATGGTTGTGCAAAATAAAAAGTTACGAATCTATATGTATTTATAGAATTTATAATATATTCGAAGAGTTCGAGAATCTTAACATTGGTTGATATTCGTCCAACCATGCCAGCCGCAGTTCGATAAAAATGTGTGATGAAATTGCGGAAATGCCAAACAATATCGTTTATGTTCAAAAAAAGCACTCTTGAGCAGAATTGAATTTAGCCTGATGAGTGCATGTCGTCCCAAGTCCATAACTAAATAGCCGGCATAAGCAACAGGGTCTTTGTCAACAAACGTTTCATTAATTATCTTCTAACTGAGCTCAGTTTATTTTGACAATTTACCAAAAAGTATTAGGCCAACGTGAAATTTGTATGGATATCTATTGTACATTATTTATTCGTCATTGTTCCAAAGGAATGATTCAAGTTACATTATAACAATGAGAGAGAGTGAATTATTAAATTGTTACGCAGAACTAATGGAGGACTATCTAATAGGTAATTAATCATTTATCTAGGTTTTAAGTTAACTAAGCCCTTCAATTTAATGCATTGGGATGGAAGGAAATCAAGCAGTATAGATTGAATTCTCTTTTGAATATGAATCAAGAATGAAAGGCGTGAATGAGTTGACTTGATAAGGAAGGTTGTGTTAAACAGCGTTATGGAGGGCTATTAGGTTCTCGAAAGGATTTATGAGAAGAGCCAGTAATCAGCTACCCCTGTTATATAGCAATTTAAGGTGGGGTAAGGGAACTGTACGTAACTTACCGGGGAACTTGGTCTGTTACTTAAAGTTGGTTGGGAAGATAATTTTGGTATTTGATTGAAAGAATGACCTGAGGGACTGGATTGCGCAAAATAAAAACAAGTCATTTAAAGTGCTGGAGGAGCTGCTAGATCAAATCTTCACCATTGAAATAAATGACGAGAAAGGAGAGAGAAGAAGAAAGTGCTATTTAGGTTTTTATGAAACTGCGTGCGACACAGCTTATGACAGAATTATAGGATACTTCTGTGGAAGATCACAGTGATTTTATATATATATACATATATAGCTACTAATAATATATATATATATATCTATATACGTAATATATATACTATATAGTAATATAATATATATATATATATATACTCGTATATATTTACTACTATTAATATATAGTATGAGCGTATATATATATAACTACTATATATTATATAACGTATAATATATATATTATATATACGTATCACTCCAGCGGTGGGTTCAAGTACATAAGTGACTTGTAACTTGTACTTGTACTCAAGTACAAACTTTTGTGTGTAGTACTTGCTACTGTGACTTGTACCTTGCAGTTTTTAAAAAACCACTGTAACCTGACCTGTACTTTACTTGAAAGCCTTTGTACTTGGTACTGTGCTTGGTACTCCCCCTGCACAGTACTTTTTGGCATTTTTAACTTGAGCATAATATTTTTATTTTCCTTTTTATCATTTGCCTACGTATTGATATTATTATTTTTTTATAATGCTATTCTAAGTATGTCATTAAATATATAATATATATATATATATCAATATATATAGTATATATATATATATTATATATGATACCCAAATATATATATATAGATCTTATATATATAATATATAAAGTATATGTAATTATATATATATATATAATATATATTATATATATATCGTATATATACTATCATATATAATATATAATATATAATATATATATATAGTAAGATATCTAGTATTATAATATATATAACTATAAATAACTATATATAAATCATATATATTTATATTATATATATGATATATTTTATATATTAATATAGTATATATATATATAATATATATATATATGATATATAATATAGTATGATATATAGCATATCATATATAGTAGTATGCTAGTCATATGGTCCATCATCGCACCGACCTTTTTTGGCCCAACAAGACTGGGGGAAGGTCGCGTAACATGTAACCAGGACACGAAAAGCTAAGTAGAAGAATCTGATCACAAGTCGAAAGAAGACCGCCAGCCTTACCGTCTCTTTTATATCCTATTAGTTGGGAACTCGCCTGCACAAAAAATCCGACCCTACGGACTTCAGGGACCACCTGCGGACGACCCTCACTATGCATCTAGCCCATGTGGGCTCATCCTTGGCTCAGGTGGACCACAACCATATACACCCTCACAAAACCCGCCATTTTAACTCTATTATCACTCTTTTTCTTGCCGCCTGCCAAACCACATTTCACCTCTCCAGACATTCTTTTTATGACTCAATTACCTTTGTTTTCTTCCCCAGTCGATTCCCAACACAGCGTACAGACTCACCACTATAGCATCCGCGTAAACCAACCCGACCTATCATCCATTTTTTTTCCACATGACCAACCAATCTAAACATACTTTCATTCATTCCCTTTTTCATAGCCATAGCAACCCTACCCTCACCTCCATTTTAATCATCTTCTTCTTTGAACGTTCATCAAGATTTTCCATGAACAAATTGTACTTTAGCATCTTAGCCTCTTATTCCAGACCATAGTCTTAGATACTATACATAACACAGGTAACAACTTACCATCAAACAAGACACTAGCGCACTCAAGACTTATCTCTTACCACACCAAGATTAATTGCAACCAGCCCTTTGCTGGCAATTTCACACTTACCTAACACAACGCTCGCGCGTGCATCATCCGTTCCCTTTTCGCCCAACATATATCTTTAAATATTTAAACTCAGTCACTTGTATTCGCTGCTCACCATCTAGCGATAAATCTCACACCGCGGACTCTCCTAGCTCACTACCATAACCCTTACTCTTATCTACGTTTAGCTTCAACCCATCCCTTTACACATCCTCCAAAATATTCTACCAATTCCTCCTCAAAACTCTCTGGTTCAGTGTTCACCTCACAAACTAATTATAGTAGGGCTGATATACAAGGAAGTTTATCTAATATATATAAATATGTATATATATTATATACTATAATATATATATATATACTATAGATATATTATATACTACGTACCTATACTATATAAAATCATAATATATATATATAATATAGTATAATATATATATCTTATAACAACTCCAGGAAGGGCTTTCGCCCTTTGTCAGTGGGACCAGCATCTTCTTCTTATGGCCCGAAAAGCTTAACATTAGATCCACTCTAGAAAACCATTTCTTGGGCGCATATGGTTCCGACCCAGTCCTCGAGTTTAACACCTCCAGGTAAGGTCGCCCTTCAGTATAACACGGCATCTCTCTTGCCATTAGGCCTCATAGACCTCGTCGTGCAAGAGCTTCTCCAGATGATCTGCTTCTATGTTCATAGTTCTAACGCTGGCCCAGAGTAATACCAAGCAAAAGGAATGCAGGACCAGGATTGCTAAGCCCTGTCGCCCATAGCCATGCGAAGAAATATTTCTCCTATAAGATCCGACATCGGTGAAAAAAATATCTTCATCTTTGGCCCAATTTCAGTTTTTTGCATATCTTATAATTAAAATCAACATTGTTTTTAATAAAAAAGAACAAGCTATAAAAAATTTGTTCACTCCTTCACTTTTTTGATAAAAGTATCCCTCTTCTATTATTTGTTATAAACTCTGATAGCAACCGAAACTGAAAATTTGTTGCTCACTCTTCACGGTAAAAGAATAGAACTTTGTAGTTGCAAAGATTTTGATTTTATTACAATTTTAAAATTCTTCTTATTAATTAATTAACATATTTTCTTTTTGTGTTTATATTTGTTTTTAAACATCTATAAATATATATAGATATATATACTAGTATATATAATATATATATATATATATTATATATATAGATATGTACTAATAAGTATATATATATATTATATTATCTATCTATATATATAATAGTAATATATTAATTTATCATATAATATATAATAAATATATTATATTGAATAGTATAATATATAATATATCTATAGCTATATACTTATAGCTCTTTCACACCGATATGTCTCGGTCTAGAAGGTGATTCATTGGATTTGGAACTTGTCGGCACACTGCCTTTTAATTGTTATAAGTCCAAGAAGGGATTGAGGATTATTATATTAGTACTCTTATATAAAGGGTAAGGGAACTGTATAAACTATAGGGAATAAGGTAATCTGTCTTTATGAGTGTTTGTAGGTAAGATAAATGCATGCTATCATTTTGGTCGAAAGAGTGCGGTGAGTGACTGAAAACTAGATTGGGGACAGAATAAGGTGCTTTAGAAGTGTAGAGGTGTGTGGACAAATTGTACAATTGATACAAATGAAAAGGAATAACAGGAAAATTGTCTATGTATTGGTATTAGAATTTTGGATGTCCAACCAGCGTATATTAGGATTAATAGGAATCTATCCGCAGTGTTAGTGATATGGGTGTTTGGGGGTAAGCTTTGAATAACAAAGTAGATGTATGACGATAGTGAAGCGTGTGTAAGAATAGAATAGATCGAAAGTGATTATTTTAATATTAATCGCGGAGTGAGACAGGGATGGTGGTAATGGTCTCCTTGGCAATCCAAATTTGTATATGGATGAGTTATGAAAGAATTAGAGGCTAGGGTGGTATGGGAAGGTTTTAGACTGATGGAGAATGTGTGAGAGTGAGGATTCACTATTATAGTGAGGATGTTTGGTTTTGTGTGGGAATCTGAAAGAGTGTTTGAGAGGACTAGTAGAGAGATTTGTTAAGTGTGTGTAAAAAGAAAGGTTTGAAAGTAAAAAACGTCAGATAAGAATACGTTATGTTTTGAGTGAGGACAGACTCTAGTGTGAGTATCAGGTCGTAGTGGTGAGCAGCGGAAAGTGCCGAATTTAATATTTGGTATATGTGAATGAAAAGGGAGTGGAGATCAGATTGTAGTAGAAAAATTGTGAACTGGCCTTAAGGGTGGCCTGGTGCAGTTAATCGTTCGGTGGTATTGTAAGAGGGACTAAGTGTTGAGTGCGCTAAGGGTCTACATGAGGTAATGGTTTGTAACCGTGTTAAATGTAAGTAGTAGTGGACTGATGGTCTGGAATAAGAGGTATTGATCTAATTAGCATGTGTTCAGATGGACAATCTTAGTGGAGTGTGGTGTGAAAAGAAATGATAAAATTTGAGGAATGAACGTAATTGAGAGAGTTGTTTGGTGCTGGAGATTGGAGGTATATGAGGGAGAATAAATGAAAGATACGTGGAATGTTTGGTCATTGTAGAACGGATTGGATGACAGACGGTCGGTTAAACGGATGTACAGTGGTGAGTAAGTGTATTGGGAACGACCGGATGGGAGACAGAAGAAAAAGGAAATGAGTCAGAAAGGGAATGCCTGGAAGTAGAGAAATGTGAGTTTGGCAGAGCTGAGAAGAAAGTGGCATAATAGAAGTGAATGGTGGTTTTGTGAGGAAGGTATGGTTGTAGCCCACCTGGGCCAAGGAAAGACCCCACATTGCGAGAGGTCCATAGTTGAGGGTAATCGCGGTCCCCCCGATAAGCTCTGGGGGATTTTTCTGACTGCACGAGCTCTCACTAATTGGTATAAAGGGGCGGTAAGGCTGGCTTTTCTTTTCGACTTTTGTCGATCAGAATTCTCTACTATCATTTATGTTTCCGTAATTGTTTACTCCTTGCCTCCATCTGGGGAGATAAGAATTGGTGGTGAGAGAGATGAGTAATATATATATAATATATGTATGTATATATATATATATACGCAATAATATATATATATATATGGATCTATATATTATATATATATATATATAATATATATAATATTATATCTATTATATAAATTATATACTATATATTATATATACTATATTATATATATATATATATGATATAGGTAGAAGGCAAGTTTTCATAAATACTTGACTTGTACTTTGTACTTGATACACATGTAGCTTTGTCTTGTTACTTGACTTGAACATAACTTAGAGTATTAACACTTGTACTTGTACTCTGAAACAGTTTAGAGACTTGTTACTTGGTACTTGGTACTTGGTACAACTTTTACTTGAACCCAACCCTGATAAATAATATACTATGAGTATATATATATAATCTATATATTATAAGAATATATATATATACTATATATAA
>JABUQX010080617.1:5000-12565 GCA_015478945.1 Trachelipus rathkii
AATATAGATTTATATATAATATAATTATATATATATTCTATATATATATTAATACTAATATACTATATAATATAAATATATATGTATAATATATATATAATATATATATACTATATATACATAAATATTTATATAATATATATATATATATCATATATATATATATAATATATATATATATAAATAATATAAATATTTACCTATCACTAATATATATTCTATAGTATAATATTATATATAATAAATATATAATAATATATAAGTATAATATATATATATATATAATAGTTATATATAATATTATATATATATATATACTTATATATATATATATAATATATATATAATATAGAGATAATATATAATATATATATATATACTATATATAATATAATATATATATACTATATTATATATATATATATATATAATAGTATATATATAGATATATAATATATATATATATATATATAATATATATATATATATATATATATATACACCTACTATATATATATATGTATATATATAATATATATAATATATATATTATAATATATATATATAATATATATGCTTGCATATTGTGTGTTAGTATATAATATATATATATAATATATATATATATATATTATATATATATAATATATATATATATATACTTTACCATATAATATATATATATATTAATCATATATAATATATTAATATATATATATATCATATATAATATAATACATATATATATAAATAATATTATATATACTATAATATATATATATATTATATATTTATATACTCCTATATATACTATATATATATATATTACTAGATAAATAATAATATATATATATAGTAATATATTATATAATATATATAACTATATATATATATATATATAATATATATATATATAATAATATATATATATATAATATAATTATATAATTTATATATATATATTATATATATATATATATATATATATTTATATATATATTATAGATATAATAATATATATATACCTATACTATATTATATATATATATATATATAATAATATATATCATACGAATATAATATATATATAATATTATATAGATATATATTATATATGTATATATTAGATAATTATATTAATAATATATATATTAATATATATATAATATAATAAATATATATAATATATATATATATATATATAAAAATATATATTATTATATATATATATAATATAATATATATATATGCTGGGAGGTATTTAAGTTTTACTGCCTTATTAATCAAATAGATTATTTTTTCTCCTTCTTTTCTCTTTAATTTTTATTTCATTTTAACTTACACACACACACACATATTATATATATATATATAATATAAATTTTTATTTATATATATATACTATATATATAATAACATATATATCCATATATAATATATATATAATATATATATAGTATATATAATATATATATATATATATATATATATATATATAACTAAATAGATATAGAAATAATATATACATATAATATATTCTATAATATATATATATATATATCTATATAGATATATATATTATATATAGTATATATATAATATATATAATATATATATATATATAATGATATTATATATATTATATAATATATATATATATATATAAATTTTTATTTGTATTTTTAAGTTTTATTTCTTTATTCGTTTGTATTTTTTTAAATTGTACTTTTATTTATCTTTCATTTATATTTTAACTTTTATTTAAAGAAAATATGTTGATATTAGATGAAAGATAAATAAAATGTACAACTTAAAAAATAATAATAACAATTATTATCACTGGCCAACAACATTTTTCTGGCATAAGGTTTTAATGTAATTCTGGGGTGCTGATTCCAAATCTGTCACTGGTTTTTGTCTATCACATCATAAGTTTTTGTGATATCTCATATTGCAGTTTCAATTAAACAGCAAATTTATGATCATTTTTGAATAGAACAGACTTACAGACAAGAATAAGGTAAGATACAATATTAAAATAATAATGAAAAAAATAAAATTTAATGATCCATAGCACAAAGTTGTGATAGCAATGCCATATAAAAATGTGCAGTGAATGCTTATTACCATTTTACAATTGACATGTGAAATTAAGAAAATATGTACAAAAATGAAATGACAATATGATGTTTACATTTCATAAACGACCTCTCTTGACGAATCTCATGTACAGCTTGTGAATGTCTCTCATCAAGGTCCAGCAATAATCTGCCATCATGTTGGTGTCCCATCGAGTGTAGTGTAGTGGTGTTCTTCCATAACTTAATGTTCTGATGAAAAGCTCAACCCTTGCTCTATCGCTCCACGTGACCCAAGTTTCTGGAAAGATCGTCCAAGTGACTATGTAAGTAGTGAACTTCTGATCTATTCTACATCCAAATGCTTGGAAACTCAAGAGCAGCTCCTCCATAATCTCTCGGTAGTTGTCCGCTTTTCCTGTTCCCAAGAAAATTCCGTACCACATCAGAAAATGCATTCCAAGCTCTAGCCTCTGCCGCAGTCATTGTTGTAACAAAAGCAGCATCACGGAGGAGTTTTATTTGAGGCCATCAAATATTCCTGCCTTTTCTTCTCGGCACTTAGACTTGGAAAGATTGAAAAAAATATAGCTGAATCAGTCTCCAGTGTGATCTGGCGAATTGCTTCATTAACCCAAGTTTTATGTGCAGTGGGGAAATACAATTTTATTTCTATCAACCGAAGCTCATTCTGATGTTCTTGCACCAGACGTCAAATTGATTCTTGAGACCAGTCTTTTACTCAGTGTTCTAATGAGAGCCTCTATGTCCCAGTAACACAGGAAACAAGAAATATTTGGTGTATCCTCTTTGCTGCCCAGCAGAAAAATTAATTATTTTCAAGGTCCACACAAATTAACTATATCATGAATGTATTCCAATCTTTCCTGAATTTTCTTGATGTTGGCATACTCTTCTTTCGTTTATACAGAGTGTTCTATTGGGATTGAACCATATATATTTCTGTTGTGCAGTAACACACATTTCAAACTTCTTTTACTACTGTCAATAAAAATTCTTCATTCACTTGAAGTATTTGCGAGCAGTCCCATATTGAGAAGAATCCCTTCAACATCATTACAATAAACAAGTTGACCATTTGAATGGAAGTTACTTTTGCAGTGCTGCTTCTCTGTTACGATAAAAGGAGACACTAGTGTCAGGTCTGAGTATTCCTTTCTCTTTCAGCCTGGAAGCCAACAATTCAGCAGACTGCTTTGGCAAATGCAAATCCCTTACCAGATCATTCAATTCAGGCTGACAAATTGGATCAGAATCTGCAACAAATGGCGTATATTCGGTCGTAGCATCATCCTCATCATCTGTAGAAGAAGGTAAGCTGATATTTTCAACATCAATCTCCGGTAACTCAGAAAATACAGGCACAGGCATTTCCTCACAGTGTTCAACTGGTCGTCTGCCAGATGGGATATTTGGGTATTGTAAGTGGTGTTTGTTTTTCTTATTCTTTTCTTTTTCTCTTCAAACCATTGGCACAGCAAATCTAGCCTAACATTCTTTTCTTTAGACCATGATCTCAAAGTTTCAACACACGTTTTGCACATTTTATGAGGAGCCCACTATTTGTCTTGGTCTCCCAGTCCTACTTTAAAGGGTATTAATGTTGCTCCATTGATCCTGCAAAGTGAAGCTCCCACAGATGTAACAGAAGATATCTGTGTCATTACGGCATTTCCTTGTTTCGGACATTGTAGCCATTGTTAGATCACAACCTGCAAATGAAAATATTACATAAACTGTGATATGTACATAAAGTGATTGTAATATGTAATAATGTAATAATGTAATAAATTGTGAAATGTACATAAAATGATTTAATAAATACAACATCATCTTTTTTATCATCAAAGCAGTCGATAACTCGCAACAACTTGCTATCACTGTGGCAAGTAAGCACTCTGCAAACCATGAAAATGGGGTTTCACTGATTGTGATAGAAAATGGGGTGGATAGATAAACAAAATTCACATTTGAATCAGCACCCTGAATTAGTATAAAAAAGCTAAAAAAGATCTCGCCAAAAAAAAGTATTTTTATTTATATTTTTAATTTTCAATGTTATTTATTTTTTTTATTAGTATTTATTTTTAAATATTAATTTTATTTTAACTTTTTTGATATTTATATTATCTTCTACTTATTCACTAGGTTTAATTAATTTTAACTTTTAATTTTATTTTAACTTTTAAGTTAACTTTAATTTTTATCTTTTCTTCTTATTCTTCTTTTTCTTTTAATTATTTTGCATAACATAACACTTGTAATCAATTTGTTTATCAATTTATTTAAATTTATTCATTTGAACACATTTTTATAAGTTAGTAAAAAGAAGAAAAAAAAACATGTAAAAATAGTAAAAAAAAAAAAAAAAAAAAAAAAAAAAAGGAAAAAACTAATAAAGAAGATTAATTTAAATTCAAATTCAAATACGTTTAGAAGTAATTTACATTTTGCAAAGGGTTTATTATGTATAAAAAAAAGTACATTTGAAAAGTCTTACAATCCACACAACAAAAACATTCAAAATTGAACTTTATATACGTTTTTACATACGAACCAGAGTCGCATAATCCAAAGGAGTCGAACCCTGGCCCTATGCCAAGCTACTTACTCTCCCTACCTTTGAGCCAATAGTTTTTACTTTTATTTCAAATTAAGTATGCTTGTTTTAAGCTTTTGTATATAAAGGTTAAACTATTTAACATGCTTGAAGTATCATAAAATGATAGTAAGAATAAAGTTAATAATAATAATAATAATAATAATAAATTAATAATAATAATAATACATACATAATAATAATACATAAAAAGGTAATAATAATAATACATATATATATATAATAATATTAATGACAGTAGCTGAGAATTAACTGAGTGGAAAAGGAATAAACATAAGTTAATTTAGAGATTTAGCCAGTGGAAGTTATTTTTTGAGGAGTGGAGTGGGAATATATATATATATATATATATATATATATATATATATATATATATATATATATATATATATATATATATATATATATATATATATATATATATATATATATATATATATATATATATATATATATATATATATATATCTTTAACAGACTAAACTTGTTTCCAGATTTTGTTCAAAATTAGTAGAAAATTTTTGTTTTAGGATAGCTAGGACTGAAATATTGTTCACTTCATTTAGCTTTCTTTGCATGCAAATTTGAATGAAGTGAAATAGTATAACTTTTATGATACATCCTGATAAAATAACACAATTTGTTACCTTCACTCTTGAACTTATATATATATATATATATATATATATATATATATATATATATATATATATAAGGAGTGAGGAGAGGAGGGGGAGGAGGAGAGAGAGAGAGAAAGGTGTAAAACTTTTCTCTTTGTTTCTCCTTCCAACGCTCAAACAAAAACCTGAAGAATTTCGGTTAAGATTAAGAGGAGGGGTCGAGACGGAAAAAGTGAGTGAGAGAGAGAGAGAGAGAGAGAGAGAGAGAGAGAGAGAGAGAGAGAGAGAGAGAGAGAGAGAGAGAGAGAGAGAGAGAGAGAGAGAGAGAGAGAGAGAGAGACAGAGAGACAGAGAGAGAGACAGAGACAGAAAGAGAGAGAGAGAGAGAGAGAGAGAGAGAGAGAGAGAGAGAGAGAGAGAGAGAGAGAGAGAGAGAGAAGGAGAGAGTCAGGAAGTAAATGAAAAATATGTGCGAATGGGTGAAATGTTCTAAATCGCAGTTTTCTCCCTCGTTTGACATCGATTATTGTAAAAAAAATTGAAAAAAAAAATGAAATTAGATTTGGAAATATATTTCCATTTGTTTACAATAAACAAAATAAAACAATTTTGGTGTTGGAGTTTTATTGTGACATTTTGTTTTTGTTTTATATTGGAAGTAATATTTGAACATGTTTTGTGAGGCTTGGGAAAAATAATACTGAATTAATTTTCGTGTATGAAAAAGATTTAGTCCTTGCTTTGAATATAATAAATGTTAAAAATTAACCAATTATTTTAATTAATCCCTTTATTAAAACAAAATCAAAACAAAAAATATTCTGGCCAATAAAAAATCAAAAAATGTCGATAATAAGATGCTTTATATATATATATAATAATAATATATATAATAATATATATAATAATATTATATATAATAATCTTTAAATATATAATAATCTTCTAAATTGCTCTTTAAAAAAAAAAAAAAAATTAGAAATTACCAAATGCAGGGCTGCGGAGTCGTAAAATAAATTTTTCGACTCCGACTCCGACTCCGACTCCTTAAATTCAAATTTGGATTTTCGACTCCGACTCCGACTCCGACTCCACTTAAACAAAAATTTTCGACTCCGACTCCGACTCCGACTCAACTTAAACAAAAATTTTCGACTCCGACTCCGACTCCGACTCCAGCAGTCAAATTCAAAATTTCGACTCTGAATCAGCTTAGTACAAAGTTACAATAAAACATTTTTTGTTTCAACTATTTTTTTCGCTTGCTTTTGAGAATAAAAGCATATACCACTTTTCCAATGAATCTAATCTCCAAATGCTATACGGTAAAATACCGTAAAGACTAGAGGTGTAGTAGATATCCGCATAATTTTTATCTAACCGCATCCGCATTTGCATTCGCAATCCAACATGAATTTTTTGAGGATAGCTTTTTTTTAATTGATCACGAGGTTATAAGTTCTTTACGAATTTTCTGTTAAACGCAAATGTTCAGACTCGTTGGAATAGTAGATGGTACATGCTTGAGAGAATGGGAGAAATAAATGAAGCTGTCTCCCCTAATGCTTCGAACAAACACAAACGTAAAAGCCTTGACATTGATGATAATAGATTTTAAGTACTTGTATTTTATGATTCTTAAACAGTTTGAAGAGATAACTAAGACAATTAGCTCAGAAAATTCTTTCTTTGCCAGACGAGATTCCTATATATGCAACGATGAAAGCTGTGCTACATGCTGCTATTTAAAAGTAAGGGACTTTCTTCAAAGGTGACAGATACACTAATCCTGGAGATAGATAATGAGATTTCCAAAATCTGCAAAAACGATTACGCATCTGCAATAGTAAACTTTTCTGGATCCTAGATATCAAACCAAATTTCTTGAAAAACACGTGTTTCACAAAGGGTTAAAAAATTTAATTTAGTATGCCTATAATGATTGTAAGTGTACCCTGGCTAAAGACATGAAATTTCACCAGCGGGACAATTAAAAAGGAAAAGATTGCATAAACAGACACAGATTTAGACACACATTTACTACCTGTTAGCGAAACCATTGCAGAAACCATAAACGTTCTTTTGGCTTCTAGCAGCGATGAAATGGTCTTGTTCAGAGGTGTCAAAGGACCTTTGTCATTGATCGAAGTTATCAAAAAAAGCGAAAAACTCTTGGAATCGGATAAGAATCCATTGGTTTGATGGCGTGATAATTGTAAAAGTTTT
>JABUQX010080618.1:0-20000 GCA_015478945.1 Trachelipus rathkii
TATCAAAATTCATTAATTATTATTGGTTTTAATATTTCATTATTGCTTTGATTTCATTGATGTTTCACATTGTTTCATATCTTCTCTTTTTAGATCTCTGACCTCAGTTATCTTTTAATAGGAGATTTTTAAAAAAACACATTTTAAACTTACATCAAATAAGTATTATTTTTCGGTAACGACTATATATTTGTGCTCTATATTCCGAAAAACTTATTATCTACTTAGAGCTAGGATCTTTACTATACCCACCCTATATCAACCCCCAATAAATCTTGATTCATCAAATCTTCAAGAGAGGTCAAAAAAAAAGTTTGAAACTTATATAAAATAATAAGCAAAAATTTATATCTAGGATAATATATATAATCTATAACCTTTACATTGAGTTGATAAATATACGTAGCAAACACGAGCTGTGTAAAGAACTAAATAATTTTATAAATAATTATATAATATAAATAGAGTAAGCACAAATGATAAAATGGAGAGTTAAATATAGGATAATAAATTTTTAACATAAATGATAATTTATATAAAAGAGCTCTCTTCGTTTATCGTCTTCGATCGGTCTGTGTCTGTAGTGTTGGTCTTCTCGTTCATCGTGTGCTTCTTCGATTCTCGTCGTCTTCTGTATCTCGTCGTCGCTCTCTCTCTGCTTCTCTCTCTTCTCATCTTCTCTCTCTCTCTGTTCTCTTCTCTTCTCTCTTGAAGAGTTACTCTCTTTCTCTCTCTCTCTCTACAAAATATATTTAAAATATAGATATATTAGATAATTTGAATAGTTAAAAATATGCATTACGTTTGTATAGAAGTTTGGGTGAGACTAGTCTATTTAGAATCAGAGTAGTAAATATCAAGCATTGATACATAGGGTATGTTATAGGGTAGCAGTTATAACGAAGATCAATGTCTCGAATCCTCAGAGGAGAAACTCTCTTCAACAATCTTCACTTATATATATATATTATATTCTTATTAGTAAGCTTAGGGTATAACTTGCGTAGTATTGCCAGGGCATATGGTACTATTATCATGATATAATATTACTGATTTACTTATATTATAGCTTAGTATTACTCCATTTTATAATCTATACTCGATAATATAGTAAATTATATATATATATGTTACATAGTAATGATGATATTATATTTAGTTTTATGGCTGGACATTTTGTAATTATAGAGTTATTTTGGGTAAATAGTAGTATATGATGAGCAAAGGCCTAAGTTTGTTGTAAAAGTATAGATCCTGAGTATGCGTAGAAGCTCTATTTTAAGTAAAATGGGCGGTCTGATAAATATTCTCTTCTGCCCAATATATATCTTCAAAGTACTCGCAATCTCTCTCCAATCTCTCTCTCTCTCTATATAATTAATATAAATGATATACCCGACGGTATATATATATATACAATATGTTCAAATATTACATTAATCGAGTATTATAATATAAATACTATAGTATAGATAATATAAGGATTTTTAATAATAAATAATTCTAACATGATCTCATAATTATTATAATAAATATGTTAATAAATTAAGTGTCTATATAAATATATAAGTACATATATATATATATATTAATATTATAATATATTATAATATTTATTATATATATTAATATAATATATAATAACGTATATAAATATATATTAATATATATTATATATATATAGTATATAATATATATAATATATAATATTAATATTATAATATATATATGATATATATAAATTAATATATTAATATATATATATATATATATTATAATATATATATATATTAAATTATAATATATATATATATATATATTAATATATATAATATATTATATATTATATTATTAATTCAATATATATTAATATTTATTATATTATATATAAATATATTATATATATATATTACTTGTAATTGGCGAGTTTATTGGATTTTTAATAAATACTGAGAATAAAAAAAATTAATCAGAAAGATTTACTCCAATAAGGATATAACCGACTGATATGAAACGAAAAAGAAATGTGAATATGCACTATATACAAGGCACGAAATTTAGATTTGTATGTAAAAGGATTTTTAAGTAAAGGAATTGAGAATTTGAGAGATCAATTGGAATGTATTTGAAAGGAAGAAACCAAATATTATTGTATTAGTAATGATAAATAAATTTGTATTAATTTTTATTAAAGATAAATTAAATGTAAATTCTTTATTGAATGTTGAATATGTCATTCTCCGCATTTCAAATAATTTTTAATATATAAAATTATTAAAAAATGTATTATTTATTTCTTTTTATCTATTTCATTAACTTACTCAGGTAATGCCTCTATTTTATATCTTCACTTCCAGTATCTCTATTTTTTTTTTTCTTATTTTAAAGAAGATAAACACTATAATCGTTTTCACAGGGCAGAGCCTCTAAATCTAAGGAGGGGGTGTAACTCAATTATACGTCCAGAGCAGGACGAAGCCAAACTCCAAGGAGATATATAGCTCACATTCTTATCGCACCAGACCAGTTTGCACGAACCTGGGACCATCGTATGTTTTGGCGAATGCTCTAGCCACTGAGCTATCTGAGGAGCTTTTATATAAATATATTATATAATTGTGCAATATCAACATCAATTTACAAGTTGATTTGAATTCCTTACACCAGTTTTTAGTATTTGTTTCATAAAAGTAAGTTTAACAAGGAATAAAAGGTCGGCAAGTAATAAATTATTGACTTTAAATTATGAATTTCCGTTTGATAAATGCTAAATTATATATTGGCGATACTATTTCTCTATCCTTAAATTCAATTTTTACTTTATTAACTTCTTATTCAGGATTTTTTTTTTTTTTACTTTTTTTATATTTTCTATTTTCTTATTTATTTTCTTGATCTTACTCGAGATTTGTTTTTTGTTTCACGGGCAGAACCTTAATCTATTAGGGGTGAACACAATTAACGTCGGAGCAGGACGAAGCAAACCCAAGGAGTGAATGTTCAAATTTCCCACCCGACCAGTTGCGAAACCTGGGACCCTCGCTTTGTTTTGCGAATGCTCTACCACTGAGCTATCGGGAGCTTTTATATAAATAAATATAATTGCATCAACATCATTTTACATTAATTAGAATTTCTTTTCTTTTTATTTTTAATAAATGTTTGCAAAATTTTTTCATTTACTTTAAAATTCTTGACTTTAAATTATGAATTTCCGTTTACGAAAAATGCTATTGTCTCATTTCTTTCCTTTGTGAGTTCATTTTTACGTTTATAAACTTCTTATTCAGGATTTTTTTTTTACTTTTTTTTATATTTTCTATTTTCCCATTTATTTTCTTGATCTTCCTTGAGATTTGTTTTATGTTTCATATTTATTGTATAATATTTTATGAAATTATTTGTTTATATGTGCCTTGCTTTCGTTTTGCAAATAAGGCTTCGATGGATAGATTTTCACTCACTCCTCTAATTGAACAAGCATCACCATTACCATGAGAGATAAAAGGGTATCTCCTCTGGGAATCAAACTGTTACCTTAGTCATGTAACTACAAGTATGTCGTCCGAGGATAGATTTCCAGTTATCCAAGCATGCGTTTCTTACGATAGGAAACAAAGATACCTCCTCTGAGAATCAAACTGTTACTCTAGACAGATAATAAAAAAGAATTGGATCTAAAATGAAGACTAATGAAATAGAGTTTACAATCTCCCCAATGCACTATTTTCTATTAGGGTTTGTTTGGCATCACCTTCAATAACTTAACAAGATAAAATGTAAAAAAAGGTTTATCAAATTTTCAAAATTACCCATGAGAGACGAATTATTTTCAACTTTCTGTAATTTTGAACAAAAAATGAAGCTTAAAAAAACATGCGAAATATTTCTTGGAAGATATTTTAATAAATAATGATAATTGAATTATACTTGACTCTTTATTAAATAACATTAATATTATTAAAATAGTATAAAGTTTCATTTATATTGTTTATTAAACAATATTAATTTGTTTGAAATAGTATTAATATCATTAATATTAAATAATTTTTAACTGACTTTATTAATTGTGAACCAAAATAAAGTGTTGTTTTTTTATATAGAATCTAAAAGAAACATTCAAAATTTTTAGACAAAATTTTATTAACAAGCAAATAATATAATAAATTCCTAAAAGATTTAATTCAATCGTTGGGAATACGAATTGAATGAAGAACTACATAAAATTATATCAATTCTATGCTGAACACAACAAACCCGTTTATATTAATTATCTATTGAAAATCGATAATCTTAATAGTAATTAAAAAAATAAATACGATCATCATTGTGGTTATGAAAAGATCTCACACATTATAGAACCCGAAGTTAGGGTAGTGCATCAACTTTTTTTCTAATTATCAGAGGAGCAATTCAGGATTGTTTCTATTTTTTGTACTTTTCCATGGGACGTTTTTGGATTACCATTTGTTTTTTTTACACTTGAAATAAGCAGTTGTGGATCCACATGCTATATCTTCTTATCAAAAAATTAGTTCTGGATTGCCGATAGGTTTCTTTAGCTCGAGTATGAAACAGCTTTGAAAAACCATCTATTTATTCTACTCCTCAAAGAAGCAGTAATGGATAATCATCAACTTCAACTTCAACTTCAACTTCTTAAAGAAACAGTTCTAGATTTTTATCTTCCTTTTACTTCTCAAAAGAACTAGTAAAAATTCCTTTTTTTTCTCCTATTCTATAATGGAGCAGTTGTAGACTAACCGCTTACTAATCATTTACGAAATAGTTGTGAATCACATTTTTTATTTACTAATTAGTACTTCTCATTAAATTCTCTTTCAGAATTTTGTTTTGCAATCTATTTTCATTTTCTAAACAGCAATTATTGACCAGCATCCTTTCTCTCCTACTCTTCGCATGAACAGTTGTGCATTGACCTATAATTCTTCTATTCATGAAAGGAGAAGTTACAAATGGCCATGCATTTATTCCACTCCTGATAGAAGTAGTAATGGATAATAATAATATATTTCTTCTTCATCTTAAAGGGTAAATTGTGGATTCGAAATTTTTTCTTTTTCTTCTTTTTAAAAGAACAGATTTCAAATTGAAACACTTAAAACTGTTTGTTATGAATCACTATGAATTATTCTTCCACTCAATTTAATTTTCTGTCCGCCATTAATTTTTTGCTTCTCATAGTATAGGATTTTGGGATTCATCATATATTTGTTTTAATCCTAAAAATAAAATTTTTGGATTAGGGATTAATTTCTGCTTGGCTGCCATTCTCTTGATCTCAATTAAAATCAATTTTATTTATGGTTTGAAATTCCCAAAAAGTGTTATTTTTCTTTCCTTTTCATTCTGATTATTTTCACGGATTTGTCTAAACTGTCCTCTCCTTTTAGAAGTTACCTTTATACAAAATCCTTTAATGGATTTATTAAGAAAAAAAAAACAATTTTCCATAATACTAAGTAATTTATACATATATTTTATGTCCCTTTTAACCCCATTATTGTAGCTCTTTGAACCTTATAATTTTCTAAGGGACTCATATCCCCTATTGCTGGAATCTGTGATTTCATGGCACATTTTAAAATTTTTTTTTAAAAAACTCCGAGGGATCCAAAGTTTGATTAATATATGCAAAACACTTCAGTAAATCTAACCCCAAAAAAAATTTTTTGAAGAAGGGTTGATAATAACAGCAAAATCGGATGTGATTAAAATATCAAACAAAAAGAAGGAATTATGTGAAACTAGGATAAATACCTTCTAAAAAACGCATAATAAACAGCGAAATTTCTTTCTGTTTTATTTTGTTTCTTTGTTTGTTTTTTCTTTGTTTGTTTAGTTTGTTTCTTCTTTCTTTCTGTCTTTACTTATATTTCTTCGATTATGTTACGAATGTCCTTTCTTTCTCTTTTTTTTTCTCCCCCCTCTATATTAATACCCCACGCCTGATATCAACTTATATATATATTATATAATTATATATATATATATATAGAAATCTATTTCACAACAGAATATAATAGTATATATATATATAATTCACAGGACATATTTACTTTACTTGATAAAGATTATTGCAATAATTCTGAGGCCATCATGACTGTACCTTTACAAATTCTACTCGTAAAATTAAATAAAAGGTTACATAAAAAGAAATCTTTATTAAAATACGTTTATTGATAAAAATATATTCAAAGTAATGGAGAATGACAATTTCTAAAATATAAATTTCATTGAAAAATTTTGATTAAAGAGTTATGACGTTAACAAGGGGTAATATATGTAAACAATTAAATTTAGACTATTTCACATGTATAATTCTTCAATATAATTTTAAATAATGTACAGAACAAGCTTATTATATCGGTATTAATTTATAGATTTAGTTTTAATGTTCTATGCCAATATTTTGTGCCACTGTAAATTACAATTTAAATGAGTACTTACTATCTTATATTTTAAAGGAAGTATTCATTATTATATAAATAATTTAAATCCCTAAAAAAAGGCTATAACTCATATAAAGGGTAATCATAAGGTAAAATATATATATATTATCTTTCTTAAAAGGAATCTTCTATTGGACCTATATGGTAAATTAATAAATATGAGGTAATGCTGTTTAACACAAACACTGAACAACCGCAAAGAACTACATAAGATATGTAAGGAAAATATAAGCTTCTATATAATTTTGATAATTTACACAACAGCAAAAGCATACTCTATATTGAAATTATGTTCTTGAGCATAAACATAATCATATCATGTGACCATTTCAACACGTTGTGTAATAACATTCTAACCAGTCAAATTTTAATTAAAACTATACGAAAATATTTAAAATCTTTAGTATTTCAATAAAAAAACTAATGAAAATATTTCTGGACAATATAGGAAAACTTATTCCATTATTATTAATAGCTAATAAATAATTGACATTCATTGCTAATTAAAAATAGTTCGCAAATTTAACATACATACTAATATTAATAATATATTATATACTTCTTAAAGTGTGTTTCTGTTTTTAATTATTTCATGATATATTAAATATATTATTATTAATCAAAATATATATATCTATAATTATATATTAATATATATAATATATAATATATATATATGATATATATGTAAAATATATATTATATAATATATATATATATATATATATATATATATTATATATATATATATATATATAGTTATTATATATATATATATATTATATATTATATATATATATATTATATATATATAGTATATATATATATATATTATATATATAAACATATATATATATATATAAACAATATATATATATATATATTATATATATAAATATATATATATATATATATATATATATATATATATATATATATATATATATATATATATATATATATATATATATATATATATAAGTGATACTCTTATTTCGTTTAAGTATTTAGATAGAGAGAAAAAAAAGAAGAAAGAAAGGAAGAAAGAAAGAAAGAAAGAAAGAAAGAAAGAAACAAACAAACAAACAAACAAAAAAACAAACAAAGAAACAAAATAACAAAGAAAGAAATTCTCTTTTTTTATATATTCGTTTTTAGAAGCTATTTTTCTATCCCTTTCTGAGTTCCTTCATTTATGCTTTTGAAATTTTAAACTCATCCTCTTTTGCTGCTATTATCAACCCTTTCAAATTTTGGTTAGATTTACTGAAGTGTTTTGCATATATTAATCAAACTTTTGGATCCCTCGAGTCTTTTAAAAAAAAATTTAAAATGTGCCATGAATCACGATTCCAGAAAGGGGATATGAGTCCCTTAGAAAATTATAAGGTTCAAAGAGCTACAATAATGGGGTTAAAAGGGACATAAAATATATGTATAAATTACTTAGTATTATGGAAAATTGTTTTTTTTTTCTTAATAAATCCATTAAAGGATTTTGTATAAAGGTAACTTCTAAAAGGAGAGGACAGTTTAGACAAATCCGTGAAAATAATCAGAATGAAAAGGAAAGAAAAATAACACTTTTTGGGAATTTCAAACCATAAATAAAATTGATTTTAATTGAGATCAAGAGAATGGCAGCCAAGCAGAAATTAATCCCTAATCCAAAAATTTTATTTTTAGGATTAAAACAAATATATGATGAATCCCAAAATCCTATACTATGAGAAGCAAAAAATTAATGGCGGACAGAAAATTAAATTGAGTGGAAGAATAATTCATAGTGATTCATAACAAACAGTTTTAAGTGTTTCAATTTGAAATCTGTTCTTTTAAAAAGAAGAAAAAGAAAAAATTTCGAATCCACAATTTACCCTTTAAGATGAAGAAGAAATATATTATTATTATCCATTACTACTTCTATCAGGAGTGGAATAAATGCATGGCCATTTGTAACTTCTCCTTTCATGAGAATTATAGGTCAATGCACAACTGTTCATGCGAAGAGAAGGAGAGAAAGGATGCTGGTCAATAATTGCTCCATTGAAGATTAGAAGAATAGATTGCAAAAACAAAACTTTTTTGAAATATAGGAAAAATATAAAGCTGATTACTCCTTGAGAAGTAGAAAAAAAATGTGATTGACAACTATTTCGTAAATGATTAGTAAGCGGTTAGTCTACAACTGCTCCATTATAGAATAGGAGAAAAAAAAGGAATTTTTGCTAGTTTTATTGAGAAGTAAAAGGAAGATAAAAATCTAGAACTGTTTCTTTAAGAAGTTGAAGTTGAAGTTGAAGTTGATGATTATCCATTACTGCTTCTTTGAGGAGTAGAATAAATAGATGGTTTTTCAAAGCTGTTTCATACTCGAGCTAAAGAAACCTATCGGCAATCCAGAACTAATTTTTTGATAAGAAGATATAGCATGTGGATCCACAACTGCTTATTTCAAGTGTAAAAAAAACAAATGGTAATCCAAAAACGTCCCATGGAAAAGTACAAAAAATAGAAACAATCCTGAATTGCTCCTCTGATAATTAGAAAAAAAGTTGATGCACTACCCTAACTTCGGGTTCTATAATGTGTGAGATCTTTTCATAACCACAATGATGATCGTATTTATTTTTCAAATTACTCTTAAGATTATTTGATTCCCAATAGATGATTAATATAAACTTGCTTGTTGTTTTCAGAATTGATATAATTTTATGTAGTTCTTCATTCAGTTCGTATTCCCAACGATTGAACTTAAATCTTGTAGAAATTTATTATATTTTTATTTGTTTGTTTGTTAATAAAAAATTTTCTAAAAATTTTGAATGTTTCTTTTAGATTCTATATAAAAAAAATAAAAATAACATTTTATTTTGGTTCACAGTTAATAAAGTCAGTTAAAAATTATTTAATATTAATGATATTAATACTATTTCAAACAAATTAATATTGTTTAATAAACAATATAAATGAAACTTTATACTATTTTAATAATATTAATGTTATTTAATAAAGAGTCAAGTATAATTCAATTATCATTATTTATTAAAATATCTTCCAAGAAATATTTCGCATGTTTTTTTAAGCTTCATTTTTTGTTCAAAATTACAGAAAGTTGAAAATAATTCGTCTCTCATGGGTAATTTTGAAAATTTGATAAAACCTTTTTTTACATTTTATCTTGTTAAGTTATTGAAGGTGATGCCAAACAAACCCTAATAGAAAATAGTGCATTGGGGAGATTGTAAACTCTATTTCATTAGTCTTCATTTTAGATCCAATTCTTTTTTATTATCTGTCTAGACTCTAGAGTCTAGAGTAACAGTTTGATTCTCAGAGGAGGTATCTTTGTTTCCTATCGTAAGAAACGCATGCTTGGATAACTGGAAATCTATCCTCGGACGACATACTTGTAGTTACATGACTAAGGTAACAGTTTGATTCCCAGAGGAGATACCCTTTTATCTCTCATGGTAATGGTGATGCTTGTTCAATTAGAGGAGTGAGTGAAAATCTATCCATCGAAGCCTTATTTGCAAAACGAAAGCAAGGCACATATAAACAAATAATTTCATAAAATATTATACAATAAATATGAAACATAAAACAAATCTCAAGGAAGATCAAGAAAATAAATGGGAAAATAGAAAATATAAAAAAAAGTAAAAAAAAAATCCTGAATAAGAAGTTTATAAACGTAAAAATGAACTCACAAAGGAAAGAAATGAGACAATAGCATTTTTCGTAAACGGAAATTCATAATTTAAAGTCAAGAATTTAAAAGTAAATGAAAAAATTTTGTCAAACATTTATTAAAAATAAAAAGAAAAGGAATTCAAATTAATGTAAAATGATGTTGATGGCAATTATATTTATTTATATAAAAGCTCCCGATAGCTCAGTGGTAGAGCATTCGCAAAACAAAGCGAGGGTCCCAGGTTCGCAACTGGTCGGGTGGGAGAATGTGAACTATTCACTCCTTGGGTTTGGCTTCGTCCTGCTCCGACGTTAATTGTGTTCACCCCTAATAGATTAAGGTTCTGCCCGTGAAACAAAAAACAAATCTCGAGTAAGATCAAGAAAATAAATAAGAAAATAGAAAATATAAAAAAAGTAAAAAAAAAAAATCCTGAAATAAAAATGTTAATAAACGAAAAAAAAATGAAAAAAAAAAATTCACCCAAGAAAAAAAATTTTGACAAGAACCCCATAGCATTTATCGTAAACGGAAATTCATAATTTAAAGTCAAGAATTTAAAAGTAAACGAAAAATTTTTGTCAAACATTTATTAAAAATAAAAAGAAAAGGAATTCAAATCAATGTAAAATGATGTTGATGGCAATTATATTTATTTATATAAAAGCTCCCGATAGCTCAGTGGTAGAGCATTCGCAAAACATAGCGATGGTCCCAGGTTCGCAACTGGTCGGGTGGAAGAATGTGAGCTATTATCTCCTTGGGTTTGGCTTCGTCCTGCTCGGACGTTAATTGAGTACACCCCCTCCTAGATTAGGGCTCTGCCCGTGAACGATAGTGTTTATCTTCTTTAAAATAAGAAAAAAATAAGAGACTTGGAGAGACTATAAATTAGAGGCATTTACCGTAAGTTATAAAATTAGATAAAAAGAAAAATAACATAATTTATTAAATTAATTTATTTTCTTTCAATTTATTCTTTCAATATAATTTACATAATTTATATCTTTCATAATTAATATAATTTATTTCATCTAATACAAATTATTTGTTTCTTCCTTTCAAATATTTTCTAATTGATTTCAATTCAATTCCTTTACTTAAAAATCCTTTTACATACAAATCTAAATTCGTGCCTTGTATATTAGTTGCATAATTCACATTTCTTTTTCGTTTTATCAGTCGGTTATAAGTTTTGATATATCAAATCTTCTGTTAATTTTTTCTCAGTATTTTATTAAAATCAATAAACATTGCCATATGTACAAGTATATATATATATATATATATATATATCATATATATATATATAATATTTATATAAATATATTATATATATATATGATATATATAATTATTAAATATATATAATATATATATATATTAATATATATAATATATATATTAATTATATTATATTATATATAATATTATATATATAATATATATATATTATAGTTATATATATATATATAATATATATATATATATATATAAGTTATATATATATATATATATATCTCTGTATATAAAATAGATTTTGTAATATAATATATGCTATATTTGTATTATTTAAAATGTATTATATAATATATATATATGTAATATATATATATATTATAATATATTATAAATATATATATATATATAGAGAGAGAGAGAGAGAGAGAGAAGAGATGAGAGAGAGAAATCCCGAATTTTACATAAAAACTTACTCCTAAATCATTAAAAATAGACGCTTTGCCATTAATATATATTATTATATATATTATATATATATATTACTATATAATATATATATATATATATATATATATATATATATAATATAATATTATATATATAATTATATTATAATATATATATATAATAATATTATATTATAAGTGAAATTTCTTTAGAGAGTTTCTCCTCTGAGAATCGAAACATTGATCTTCGTTATACTCTCCTTATAACATACCCTATGTTCTATGTTGTTATGTACTACTCTGAATTTAATATGACTAGTGTACTCCCATAACTTTCAAGTTTATGCATATTTTTAATATCACATATATTTTTATATTTGTAAGAGAGAGAGAGAGAGAGAGAGAGAGAGAGAGAGGAGAGAGAGAGAGAGAGAGAGAGAGAGAGAGAAGAGAGAGAGAGAGAGAGAGAGAGAGAGAGAGAGAGAGAGAGAGAGAGAGAGAGAGAGCTCTTTTATTCTTTTATGTAAAATGTTACCATTATCCCATTTTATCATGTGCTTCCTTTATATTTTAGAAATATTAGCTTCACGCTCGTTTGCTACGTTTATCAACTCATGAAAGTTTAAGATTAATATTTCCTGAAATTTTTGCAATATATTAGTCAAACTTTTTTGACCTCTTGAGATTTGTGAATCAAGATTATTGGGGGTAGGGGGGAGTAATAGATCCTAGCCTCTAAGAAGATAATAAGTTTCGAAAATGAGCACAAAATGTGCCGATAAAATACTTTGATGTAAGTAAATGTGTTTTTAAAATCTCCATTAAAGAAATTAGCATAAAGGTAATTTCTAAAAAGAGAAGAAAGATTACATAAATCTCTGGAAATCAAGCAAAATGGAAAATAAACAATAATTAATAGATTTTGAAGTTCAAACCGGAAATAACGTAGATATTTGGATAAAGATCTAGAGAGCAGCAGCCAAACAGAAAGAGATTGCTGATCCAGAACTACTGTTTTGAGAAAAAATTTATGATGGATACCAAAATGGCGAACTCAAAACTTCTGCTTTGAGGAGAAAAGTAAACAGTAGTGATTCCCAATAACTCCTTCAAGGAGTGTTGGAAATAATTGGCGACCCACATTTGCTCCTTTAATGAGTAGAATAAAAGAACTGCAACTTTGAGATGAGGAAAGAATTTACTGTGATCCTTAACTACTCCTGTTAAGAGTAGACGAAATGAATGGCTGTTCATAACTACTCTTTTGAAGGTTGGTATAATTATATGTTTATACACAACTATTAATGTGAAGAGTAAAGAAAAAGATGGCTAATGTACATTAAGGATTAAAAGAGATAGATGGCGGAAACTAAGCTGCTCCCAAAAATATAAACGGATGAAAGATCTCTCCCATGTTGATCAGAGAGCGGTTATATAGTCAGCGACTGACACATTAAATATTAGGAGAAAAAAGGACATTGCACAACTGCTCCTTTGATAAGTAGAATCAAGAGATTAAAATCCACAAATGACTCTCTTCTTTGAAGAGTAAAATAAATAGATGGCAATCCATAACTGCTCCTTATGTAAGTACATGAAAAATATTGAGGATCTACAGCCATCTTTTTTCTTTAATGAGATGAAGAAGTAGATAGAGTTCTACAACTGCTTTCTTAAGAAGTAGAAGAAATAGATGGTGATCCACAATTGCTTTTTAGAGGAGTACAAGAAAAGGGGTAATCCGCAATTTCTCCATTGATGACTGGAATAAATTAAAGTAAAAAACTTACATTTGAGTCAACAATATGCCGTCTTATTCATAGCCACAATAATTATAATATTTATTTTTATAGTTACCCATGCGTTTAACTCATTTTCAATATATGATTATTAAAAACAAATTTAAATGTTTGAAGTGGATTTGATATAATTAACGTAGTTTATTCAAATAGTAATTTCAACTATTGACCTTAAACCTTACCAGCATTTTATTATATTAACTGCCAATTAATAAAGCTAATTTTTTATTGAATGTCAAGATTTCACAAATTCATTAAAATCAAGAATTATAATATATAATGGGTACCAATGATCATTTTTATTTAAAATATGAATTATATATTATTTTATATTATTATTATTATTATTATTATTATTATTTATTATTAGTTTTATTACTTATTATATTATTATTATTATATTATTATTATTATTATTATTATATTATTATTATTATTATTATATATATATTATTATTAATAATCCATATGTAATATAATTCTTATAATGATAATGATAAGATAATGATAATGCTAATAACTTTCTATCTTTAAATCATCGTTGGCGGTAATAATAAGTATAATAATGAGAGTAATAATAGTGATAGTGCTGATAATGATAATAATAATGTCAATGAAAATATTAAATATAGTGAATTGTGGAAAATAATATTATAATATATTAATAATTAATTAATAAAATAATATAAAATAAGAATAATTGAACTTAGGATAATATAATAATAATAATAATAATAATATAATAATAAAATAATATAATAAAATTATGATGATGATAATAATAATGGTAATGTTGATAATAATGATGATGATAATGATAATGATAATAATGAAAATGATAGTAAAAATAATAATGATAATGATAATCTTCGTGACAATGATAAGTGATATGATACACGAATATAATGCTAATAATAATAATAAACTAAAAATAAATAATAATAATAATATAATAATAATATAATAATAATAATAGTAATAATAATAATAATAATAATAATAATAATAATAAATAATAATAAAAATAATAATAATAATAATAATAATAATAATAATAATAATAATAATAATAATAATAATAATAATAATAATAATAATAATAATAATAATAATTAATAATAATAATAATAATAATAATAATAATAATAATTAATAATAATAATAATAATAATAATAATTAATAATAATTAATAATAATAATAATAAATAATAATAATAATCATTAAATTTATTAAAAGTGAAATGTGAATTTAGGTAATGTATGCACTATATCTTTTAACTAAAAATAATAATATATCATGTAGTATACTATAGAATGAATTAAAATTAGTTTTCCTACTAATCCTTTCAATAAGCAAATTAGAAAAATACAGGTACAATTAGATCAAACTACTTTAAAGAGTTGAAATGGAATATGAAATCCTCTAATGTAACCATAATTGCAATGCAACATCCAATATTGCATTAGAGACCGAAAACCAAATGGCCATTAAAAGAAAATTTCCTTATTTTTATGTTTGAAATTGTAATAATGGCACCTATAGAGTTTAAATTATACGTAGAATCGATTATTTGGTTTAACAAATTGTTTGCAGGATTTTTTTTGTGCTTTTAATGTCTCAAGGATTTTATATTTTTATTATTATTATTGCGTCTAGGACCGCATCGCATTGGATCGAGTTGGTAACTTTGCTGTATAAGTTTCGGAGGCCGTTCGTAAATTTTCAAAAAGTCTTTTAGTTTTTCCCATTTGTATTAACGTAAATATCGGGTATAGATTATTCGCATCTTCATTAAACAATTTAGATCATTTTTAATTGGAAAGGAATAATACCACCAACGATTTTATTTTCTTTATTTAATTATTCCCGCCTATAAACAAAAATAAGGGACTTTTTTTACAAACGGTCGTTGTTTTAATGTAAAAAAATTAAGAATTTTTTTTAGCTTTATTGAGACTAATTGTAATTAAATAATTAAATAATTAAATAATTAATAATTAAATAATTAAATAATTAAATAATTAAATAATTAAATAATTAAATAATTAAATAATTAAATAATTATAATTAAATAATTAAATAATTAAATAATTAAATAATTAAATAATTAAATAATTAAATAATTAAATAATTAAATAATTAAATAATTAAATAATTAATAATTAAATAATTAAATAATTAAATAATTAAATAATTAAATAATTAAATATTTAAACAGTTATATAATTAAATAATTAAATAATACACTAACTGACGAACAGTGAACAATAGTTAATATTGAAAATATTTAAAGCATTGCCTTGTAAACTTGCAACATATTAAAAATAATGAATTGATATTCTACAAGGCAGACGTTTATAATTGACTATTCAATTTAAATACTGTTCAAATGATAGAATTTAATTAATGAAATAATTCAGAATAGCATAAAATGTACAAATATAAATAGATTATTTATATAATTACAATTTGAGGACAAATTTAATTGTATATCTAAATTTGTCTTTAATTACTTTTATTTTATTTTCCTTGTTTATTCGTTTTATTTTACTTTTTTTTTTATTTATTTATGTAAAGTAGAAGCACCTTATAGGGACGGGATTTTTACGTATTACTTATTGCGGAATATATTTGCATCCCCTTTATATACTGTATTATATTATTATCTATATACTATAGTATACTATTATATATATATATATATATATATATATATATATATATATATATATAATTAATAATATATATATATATATAATATATATCTGAATGGCTGCAGAGAGCGCATACATTAAAATAATCCACTCGGTTCTACGACGTGCCTTAATATGCCCTATCTGTCGTCGCCGTGAGGTCCTACTTAGAGCTGCGCCACAGGATGATCACTCGTAAGTGTTGCCTGCTATGATAACTAAATTATAGTACGTAGAACCCGGCTATATGATTGCCGGAAAGTAAAAACCGCGGAAAGTAAACGAACGACGCCCGAAACCGGAAGTCAAACCGGATAAAGTTAATTCCTCGCCTTTTCATCGACGACAAAAAAACGCAACGGTTTTTTTTCGAAACTAATAAAAAGAAAAAATAAGTAAACAATAATTCGCTTAATTAATTAATTAATAATTGAATTAATAAATAAATAAATAAAACATAAAAATATATATATATATATAATATATATATTATAATATTTATATATATATATTATATATAGATATATATATATATTATATATATATATTATATATATATATATATATATATATATATATATATATATATATATATATATATTATAACTGTGCGTATATGGCCCCGCACTGCACAGGCTTACGTACCCCAGCGTCCCTCCCCCTTAAGGGGGGGGCGCAGCCCCCCCTAAAAATTAAATTGGATCGTCTAGAAGGCTGAAAATTTGTAGGCTGGTAAGAGGATTCGGAGTTGGAAAAGGATTCCGAGTCGGATCGGTTTCGGAGTTCAGGGACCCCCCGGAGGAAGGGGGTCCCCTCCTGAAAAAAGAAGAAATGCATGGAATGCAAAACAGAGGAAAGGAAGAAGAGAGTGGCCTGGAAAAAAGGAGAAGGATGGAGGAAGGGAGGAGGTCAGATAAGGAAAGAGTTGGAGTAGGAGTCTGAGTCAGAGGAGTCGGAGTTGATCGGCACCGGTGCTGGAGCCGGGGCGGGCGCTGAGTTAATAAATATTCGTTTTGTCCCATATTTATATCAAAAATATATGTTATTGAACCTGTAGGTCTCGAAAATGACGGTTATAAGTCCGTAAAGGGTGTCTTGGGACCCCCAACGGGAGGGGTCCCGGACTGGAAAAAAATGCATGGAATGCAAAACACAGGAAGAAAGGAAGAAGGAGGAAGAAGGAGGAAGAAGTAAGGATGAAGGAAAGAGTCTGAGAAGGAGACAGAGTTGGTACCGGCACCGGTGCTGGAGCCGGTGCGGTGCCGAGTTTGTAAACATTCATTTAGCCACAGACTGACATTTCTCTTTGCAAAATCTCGTTTTCTTTTATAATCGTCAACGAAAGTTATTTGTTTGCATTTTTTTCATGAGTGTTCATTAGAATTATTTATACGTTCTTCTTTATGTTTTTATTTTTTTGCTTTCAATTTATATTTTTTTTTAATTACTTTTTAAATTTTATTTGTTTTCTTTTTTAAAATTTTTATTCTTTTTATTTAAATTTATTTTTCTAACTATTTTTTTTACAAGTTTTATTTTACATTTATACTTTGTGTTTATTTTTTTTTTTATTTTTTTTTTTAAAAATTTTTTATTCAAATTTATTTTTCTAACTTTTTTTTTTATAAGTTTTTTTTTTAATTTAAATTTTTTTTAATTTTTTTTTTTTTAATTTTTTTTTTTTTTTTTTTTTTTTTTTTTTTTTTTTTTTTTTTTTTTTTTTTTTTTTTTTTTTTTTTTAATTTTTAAAAAAAATTTATTTAAATTTATTTTTCTAACTTTATTTTTCAAACTTTTATTTATTTTTGTTTTATTTACTTTAAACATTTTGTTTTTACTAAAAAAATTATTCTTTTTATGTTTATAACGTAAAAAAATTACATTTTACATACCCTAAAGCAGTAAATCAGTAAATCAGTTAATCAAACCACCCCCTCCACCCTCCTACCCATCCATGATCTATTGATCTATTGATCTATTGATCTATTGATCTATTGATTTAGCGTTTCATGTTTTTTACTGAAATAGCATGTTTTACATACCCTTAAAAGGAATCAGTAAAATCAGTTAATCAAACCACCCACCCCACCCTCCGTCGATCTAATGATTTCTACTTGAATCTATTTGATTCAAGTATATTTTAGTATAACAAACAGAAAACTGTATACTTTTTATGTTTATTAACTTAAAAAAAATTTGGATTTTAACTTAACAAAAAGCAGTAATCAGTAAATCAGTAAATCAGTAAGCAGTAAATCAGTAAACCCTAAAGCAGTAAATCAGTAAGTCAGTTAATCAAACCACCCACTCTATCCTCCTACCCAAACATGATCCATTGATCTATTGATCTATTGATCTATTGATCTTTTGATTCAAGTCATATTTTTTTATTAAAATTTTATGTTTTACATCACCCTAAGCAGTAAATCAGTAAATCAGAAAATCAACCCATCCTCCAGTAACCCTCCTACACTTCCATGATCTATTGATCTATTGCATCAACCCATCTATTATCTATTGATCTATTGATCTCAATAGTAATTCAAGTCATATTTTTTTTATTTAAAATTGTATATGGAATTCATACCATAAAGTGTGAGTAATCAGTTAATCAAACTGCCCTCCGGGCCACCCTTCTACCCATTCGTGGTTATTGATCTATTGATCTGTTAATTTTTTGACGTATTGATCTATTAACAAGTCTTATTTTGTATTGACATAACATTAAAAACTTTTATTTTTATTTTGTTTTTTTTCTTGTTTCCTTTTGTTTTTATTCTAAAAAAATTTATTCTTTTCATGTTTTCAGTCAGTCACACCTGCATTTTTACATACCCCTAAAGCAGTAAATCAGGTAAATCAGTTAACCAAACCACCCACTTATCCTCCTACCCATCCATTGATCTATTTGATCTTATTGATCTATTGATTCAAGTATTATTATAAGTATCTTTTTATATACATAACACAAAAAACTTTTATGTATTTTGTTTTGTTTTCTTTTAAAACATTTTTGTTTTTACTAAAAAAAATTATTCTTAATGATTCATAAGTTCAAAATTTGCATTTTTATACATACCCTAAAAGCAGTAAATCAGTAATATCCAGTTAATCAATAACCACCCACTCTACCTCCTACCCATTCGCTGATCTATTGTCTATTGAATCTATGTGATCATTGATCTATTGATACTATTGATTCAAGTCATATTTTGTTTTGACTTTACATACAGTATAATGTTTGATTTTATTACTTGTCTTGAAATTTATTTGCCTAGATGCATTTGTTCGAAGTGTTGTTGTTGGTGTTTGTTGTTGTTGTTGTTGGTGTGTTGTTGTGTTGTTGTTTTGTTGTCTGTTGTGCTTTTGTTGTTCCAAATATACTCAAACGTTTCAAGTTAAATGAAATTATACAACACTTTTTCAAACATATCTCTAAAATATTAATGTTAATTTTACATCAACATTGTAATATTGAAACTAAACAAAAATATATCTCATCTTAGCCTAACTGAACATATAGCATTCATTAACCAGGTAACTAAAAATTAGAAGTTTCAATTAGCAGCAGAAGTCAACATAGCAATCTCAATCTTAACTATACAACAACCGCCACAAAATATTATATTATTATTATTATTATTATTT
>JABUQX010080618.1:30000-43110 GCA_015478945.1 Trachelipus rathkii
GGAGCAATGCCATGAGATCGTCCTAGAGATATGAGTTAGGTGTAGATAATATATATAGGAGGTGCCGAAGAGATATATGGCTACTTATTTTACTTAAGTTAGGAGAATTAGCAAACCAGTACCATCAGATCGATAATGTAAGTAGGGAAAGACAGTATAATTTACAGAAGTTAGTTATGAGGATGGGTTTTTTGGCTATTATATAGAGCTCTCAATATATAAATTTTAGTCTAGTGGTAAGATAACCAGTGCAGTGTTATAGCGTGCTCACTTTTCAGTTTGAATGAAAGTACCTCGCTTTGCTGTCGAAGAGTATTCCCATGCTATAACGTATTATTTAACTAGCTGATATTAGAAAAATTAGCAAGAGTGATATTAGGAGAATCGAGTATTTTTCCACTCCCTGATACCACACTGTCTCTAGCTACCTGAATGAGTCATAGTATGTAGAACAAGCTACGATCGTAACCATAGGATATGATAGAGAGAAGATTTAAGTCGTGAAAGATAAAGGATAATAGTAATCCTGCTTCACTCCATCAACGTAATATACATAGCTCCCACCTTATATTCGGTACAGAAGTATGAAGCGTCATCCTCAATGAGACAAAGCAGTATTTCACAATTTAATAAGTTAGTATCGTAGATATATATAAGCAATCGTAAATATATAGGCCCTCTCATCCCACTAATCTAGGCTATATCTCGATATCAATATATATATAGTGCCAGAAAAATAGAATAATATATTAACGCGTAGTAGGTCAAGGATGGATAAGTGTTTTAGTTCTTATTATCGCATCTGTTATGTAATACTGTTTCCCACATTTGGGTTGGTGAGATGTACCTCTCTAGATATGCCAAATCCGCTCCCATTATTGTAGTTTAAGAGTTAGAAGAATGGTAGAATTTTATGAAAAGTGATGTTACGTCATAATATAAAAAGTGTCCTTAACTATATGACTTTCTCTAGCTCCCATATGTGTAGACTCGCGTCTCGGCTTCTTCTCTCTTCATTGAACTCTGGTGATAATAGATCTTCTCTTCCCTTGATTGGGACCTCACTTTAGATCTCTTGTCTATTATGCAAGAGAACTTTAATTTATCCTACGGTTTAAGAACTTAAAGTCGAAGTTAGAAGAGACTCTATGTTGGAATAATCGTCGAGTTTCTCTAATACGCTCCCCATGCGTCTACGCCATCGTATTATACTCAATTGTGCTCGCTGTATAACGTTGTGTCGCGTCTCTGACTCGGATATTGTGCTCTCGCTCTGGAGCTCGAGCATCACTCGTTTGGGGTACTTCACGCCTTCCTTATTCCTCAATTTACGCACCAGAGCGTATATCTGTGTTTTGTTGCGCAAGACACTCCTCATTAGTTGAGCCTTCTGTTTGTATTCTGTCCGGCGGTATGTCTCTCAGTCTTCTCTATTTATCACAAAATCCGGCAAGTTGATATGCCTTTCGCCATAGCAGTTTGATAGGTACGCGCGTTCTCTCGCGTTAGGGCCAAGGGTCAGTGGTTGCTCGTGGCTTGTACTTAATCCTCACACTGTAGTATTTTATAAGTGTGTATTGATTTTTTTTGTCTCTCGCTCGTGTTGTGCGTTTAGTGCGCTTATTTCGGTTTTGTGTAATTGCGTGTGAATTTTATAACTTATATAGAATTCCCGCTCCATGCTTCTTGAACGCCCAACTCTACGTGCTAAACGTTTGCAGCCGTGCTTAAAGATCGCGTGGTTAAATATACACTGCTAAAAAGAAATTAAGAAGAACATAACATAATATAGAAAAAAAATATCACTAACATGTTATAATTCTTCGAATTAATCTAATTCAATATTGCTCTCAGTAATATAGAATAGTCTAAACGTGATTTAAATAAGGTCTAACTATTGGAAGCTTCACCTAAAGTTTTGTAGAGAGAGATGAAGAGATGAGAGATAGAGTAAGTATATATATAATAGAGATGTTATATAGAGTCTACCTATTTCCTAAGAGATTAGACATTACAAAATATCTCCTAATGATTAAGTCTCGGTATATTGATTAATAATATTGCATTCTAATAAATATGATTTTAATATTAAGTATTTTTATATTTATAAACAATTTTCAAATTCAATAATATAATCATTAATATAATATTTCTATCTCCAAAGTTACACGTTATATAATATTTATATATTATTAATATATATATATATAAAGTGGATAATATGATAACAATAATATTAAATTCCTTAAAGATAAGTAAAATAATAGGTATATAATAGCGATATTATTATTTGTAATCTATATAATATAAAATTATTATAAAGAGCTAATTACTATACTCTATCTTATATTTAAATTGTTTAAATTTAATTAATATAAATCCGATTATATGATAATCATCTCTCTTCAATTTTATTTTCCATATTATTTCTAGATATTTGTATATTTAGAGGGTGGCAAGTAGGTACCAAATAGTGTATACTATTCATCTCAATATCTAGTATATTATTTCTCAGTAGGTTTTTCAGATAAGTTTATATTGTATTAGTAATCTCAGGCTTCTTTCTATACTGTAAATGACATTAAAACACATATAGTATATTAAATAATTGCCAGTATTTGCAACAATAGTATCAAAACATATTGCTTGAATTTTGTCAGATCATGCGAACAAGAAATCTGAGTCCATCTATTGCTGGTTTTTGAGTACCTGTGCCTGTGATGCCATTTCAACTTCCATAAACTTCCATCTGCTTTTATAGATCATCATTATTATGGGCTTTTTCTAGAAGATCTTCCTTATGTAAAAATATTAACATTTATATTATCTTCTTATATATATCTACTAGGTGACTATAACTATATATAACCCGTTATACTATATTTAATTATAGATACATAAATTAGCTATAGGGAATAATATTACTATAATTAAACCTATTTTCTCATTAATGCTGTAAATATTATATATACATCTCAATAAAATATGATATAAAATAATGTGATAAATGTGCGTTAATAAGTCTAGTTGTGGGTTTGGATAGTTATTGTAAATGTTTAGGTGTCTGTAATTTTTCTTAATTGTATAATTCTTAGTATACAGCAATTATTCTAATTACTTCATTCAGAATTTTCAATGAATGCGCTTTACACATTTTCAAAAAATCAGTCATGAACTCTTAAATATATGTTGCTCATATATTCTTACTGTGAGTTTTCAAGTTTATAGTTTTATAATATTACTTATAATGGATATTACTCTAGATGATTATTTATTCCTTTGATTACGATACGAGTTTATAATAAAATTTTAAATAATTTTAAATTTCTGTCAATATTTTTATTTATATATTTATAACGGGATATATGTACTATTAAATTTTTTAGTGTCTCTTAGAAAATTTCGGTATATAGGGTGAGGGGTACATTATGCCACTCCATATAGCCCCCCTAGGATCACCCTACCCTTATTAATAACGCCACTTGATTATATATATATATATATAATTATAATTATTATTTTTATTATATATTTATTTTTTTATATATATATTTTTTATTATATAAATAATTTTATTTTTAATATATATATTAATATATACTTAATATATTATATATATTAATATATAGTATATATATATATATATATTAATTATATATATATATATATATATATATATAATATTATAATTAATATATTATATAATTAATATAATATATTATAATATATATATATTTTTATAGGGTATTGTGTTTAATATAATTTATATAAATTATCCTATATGATGATTATTCTATAGGACATTTCCATTATATAATGGATTGCATATATATATATATATATAGTATAATACAATTGTTGATTCTCATATAAGCTATAATATATGCTCATTCATATTTTGATATGCAGTGATATAAGATATAATGAATTTAGGATTATATTAATTTATATATATATATATATTATTATTATATATTATATATTATATATATTTAATATATATATTAATATATATATATATATTATAATAATATATATATATATATATAATAATATTAATATATATATATATATATATAAATATATATATAATTTATTATATAATTATTATAAATATTACTGTGTTAATTATATTATTAATTTGTATAGTGCGTTTCAGTAAAGAATAACTGTAATAATTCAACTTTCTCAGAAATAATTTATTAATGCGCTATATAGATATATATTATATAAGTAATATTATGTTCCTCTTTGATGAAATAAAACACTTATAATGCTAAATAATTTCAAACGTAAATCAGATAATATATAAACCCTTCTATTGGGTTTAGAAGTTATTGTATTACGTATGAGTGTCCTTTTTAGCGCCACCCTAATATTATTAATATATAAATATTATATTATATATATTAATAATATAATATTTATATAATATTAATTAATTAATATGTGATTATATATATATATATTAAATATATATATAATTATAATATATAATTTAATATTATATATATATAGTATATATATATTAATATATATATATATATATATATTTATAATATATATATATATATATATATATTTATAATATTTATTATATATTATAATATTAATTATTAATTATATTATATATATATTAATAATTACTATATATATTAATATATTATATATATATATTAATTAATATATATATATTAATTATGATATTATTATATATTATATATATATTATCATAATATATAATATATTAATATAATATATATACTAATATATATATATCATTATATATATTATATTAAAATATATTAATTTAATATATTATATTATATATATATATATATATAATATTAATATTATTAATATTTATTATATATTAATATATAATATATATTATTAATATATTATAATATTAATATTAATTAATATATATATATTTAATATATTAATATTATATCCATTATTATAGTATTAATATTATATATATATTAAATAATATATATATTAATTATAATATAATATAATATATATATAGTATATATATAGTATATAATTATATATATATATATATAATATTAATTATATTATAGTTATGTGCAAATGGCCAATAGAAACTTCCAGGTTTCTCTTTTTCGTACGCAGAAGATAAAAACCATCATGAATCATATCTGTATAATCTATCGCACTAAAGTGGCTCTTGGAATCTGTAGCTCGATCTTGCAATCCTATTCATTAGTGAAAGTATTTGGTAGTGTAATGAATAGCTTAACCAACCAGCTTAATATGGATCCTCTAAATATAATATTATTTCTATTTTATATTAATCGTCAAGATAAGAGTTAATGATAATGTTCATCAGAATAATGACTTTTAGAAATCTTGATTCGATAGCAGTAATACTTTTTGAGATGACGCAACTCATATTGGTCGAAAGGAGAGCTGGAAGGAAAAGGATGCATTCCCTGTTTATTATTGGAAGTAGAGATATATTTTGTATTTCGAGGGATAAGATATTATTAATTCAATTACTGGAAACATATAACACTAGAAGTTTAATGTTATTAGTTGAGTGAGAAGAAGTTAGAAGCACGAGAACGGATTTCTGTCACGGGATATAGTACGCAAGAGGGCGGCAACAGGGGTATAACAGACTTTAGTACGGTGGCGCGGTATTGACAATCGCGAACGTGATCATTACGTGACTCAGTTAGATATAATACACTACGTCAGCAGATCCGATAACTAGTGACTCAGCTCTCTCGATTTGATTAAAAATTGAAAGACGATAGCCATACGAAGAGTGGTTTTGTTGAGTCGGAATTCCAACAACAGTTCACAGGGACACGAAATGTACAGTATTTAGTTATGGAAGGGAACAAAGAAAGGCTCGAGAGCCTACTCTCAGAAATAGGTCGTAGACAGGTAAACGTGGAAACGATTATCTTCAGGTAGAGAAGGACAACGTAAGAGAAAAACGTAGGCACAGCCTGACATATACCAAAGCCGGAGACAACAATACACTATCAGAGGATATCTTCGAGGCAACAAATGGACAGGAAGAATACACACTCCACATTTTTTAACATGGACTCTCCCATATGATCCTTTAGAATTAGACAATCGTATTTTTATAAATCTCAGTCTGTAACAAAACTAGACAATAGGCTGCGAGTAAATCAATGGATAGACAGTCAAAGGGAAAGTCACTAGACAGCACGAGCGCAAGACTCAGAAAGATAGAAGCTTAATCGCATGTGAGTATCAGATGCATAAATCATTTGACTCGCTTAGCACGTACTGACGAATCTCGACTGAACATTGGGCAACAGCGCAAACGAATGGCAATCAGATAGTTCTCACGTCTGCGGGCTCGCACAAACTTACCGATATCTCAGTGACAAACGACAGCTAGAGGATTACACGCGCTCTAAATCAGTGAAACGACACACGAAAGACTGGAAGACATTTGCATAAGGCGCAGGACTATTCAGAATGGAAGGCGCAGACACAGTGCAAGACGCGCATGTGAGGATCCAAAGATTAAACTACCAAACACATGACGCACTAGTTCTTAGAACAAAGCGCGTGACAACAAGACAGGCAATATATACGCTAGTAGAAGAGAAGGGGATCGCAGAGCGATTGTGTGATTCGAAGTGATGTTGATGGAAGAAGACGATACTTGCAGCGAATATTTCTGAGTGGGCCAACGTGAAGGAAGAGATGAAGTGGCAATTTTAGGCTCACGGTGGGGCAAGAGTGGGAAAACTTTGGAGTTGCCAGAAAGGAGGTTGAGACGAGACAAGGAGAGAAGGAGAGAAAAGATGTTGCGAAGTAAGGTGTTTGGAGGCAATGCGAGAGTAGAGAATGGAAACATATATCTGGAATCGGAATCGTTGGAATGATTCATTTGATACAAGAGACGCTAATACAGGGCGGAAGAAATGGACTTGGTTCTACTGTGTAACAGAAGAAGATAGCCAGAAGGATTTGCTGTTGGCTACCATGATAGCACCAGTAAATAGAGTTGAAGTGATGAGTAAGTGAGGTAGTCGTAGTCTAATTGTATCTCAGGACAAGCGAATATCGTACTTTACGCACAAGATAACAAACAATCTGATATCTGACAGTAGACAAAAACTAACGGATATTGATACGACTCGGTCACCCAAAAACCGCTAAGATTATCATTATAGCGTGTGATTCTAGACGCGAATTCTATTAGGACTCGATAACAGAATTCCATGCATGAAGACTCCTGACTATGATCTAGACACGCCACAGATGTACAAGGAACAGTACCGCGCATGCAGAAAGAGATATTGTATCATGAAACATCTATAGTATAGATAGCTCTCTCACAAAGCACATCACTGCTCAATCATGACGATCTATCTAGATAGTCAAACAGTACACGAACAAACAATAACCGCAAAAATATATCAGATCTAGAGAAAGAATATTGACATAACCGGTTGCTAAGATTAACATGTGGAGCTCACTCTTGATTTCTAGGGAAAAGTTTCCTTCCAACTATTAGTGATATTATAAATTTCGTAATATGTGATCCTCTAGGAGCTTATATCAACTCACATTTTGCTGCGGTGTTAATGTCTAAATTGCTTACGTTCTCAAGATTTATTCTTTTTAGGAAAACAGTTTAAGCTCAAAATTTTGAGAAAACAATACCATGCCTTTGAACTTCGGTGTTTATTATGTTGTGTCTGATATTTAGATGAAACCCTGGATATTCATGCTCCAGAATGGCATGTTGATTGTATCTATTAATGACCTTATATTCTAATCCAACTCTGTCTAACTACTCAGTTAGCGACTTTCTAATATTATTTTCTCAATAAAAAGGCAATTTGGCATCGCAATAAGTCGTCACTTTGTGCGTACTTGGGACAAGAACTGGCTTCACTTGGTCTTTTCTCAGATTTAGTATCTTTAGAAACAAAGCGTCGAATATGGCGGAGCGGTTGCAAGAACAATTAGAACATGTATCTCGAATAAGAGAAGGCAGATCGTTTTCAGATACACCGGGACAGATGATCTGACAAACAAAACACTCGAACTGTTTTATCGGATCTGCTTCCCCTTTCTTTTTTTGAAGTCATGAAGTTAGGATACTTCTCAGTTCTTGGTCGAAATGTGGATTCGTGAAGAATATTAAGATCTTTCGAGGAGCAAGAAGGTCATTAAGTAATGGATCTTAATAGTTAGTCAACGACATTGATATATGCCGACGATGGAATCGCCTTTGCTTCCACTTTCAAATTCTTTAATATACTAAACTTGAAAGATTCAGAATCAAATACCTCTATCAAGTATTGATAGAACATCACGAAACCAATTTCCAAACACCAAGAAATCCACGACTTTTTGCAACTAAACGAGGCGGATACTAAAATAATAACAGAATGTTATGTAATTTCAATTTAGTGAAAAGGAAATATAATTATAAAGGATATATCTTTTTAATATTTACTATATTAAACTTGTGTATTTATAATCCACGGATGAAAAAAAAAGTGAGAACTGAATAGATTATTATATTGATTAAATTGATCATTTATTTTGTTTATTATTGCACATACCAAGGATCTATATATCTCTTTAATAAACCATAACTGTACATAAACCCTACTTAAACAATTTATGTATTAATATAATTTTAAAGCTTTTATATTTTTTGATTATAAATATGTCCTCGTCTTGTGGCTTTCCGTTACAAATAATAGGTAGTCATTGAAGATGAGATAAAATCCGAAAATTTCAACAACCTATTTTCTAAAAACTTTTGTGCTTTATTAGAGGTAAATTTAGTGTAAGGATTCAAGTCACCATATATCTCTCTGCTTCTATGCCACTCACATAGTCATTTTAAGAACCCTTTTAAAGCCCTTTTCCAGATAGTTCTAGTAACTCATTATTCAATAATCTTTTAAACTATGAAAGGTTTAAACTCAAAAAATTAGCTTCCGAGCACGAGAAAGTCACAAGCCAAATCAGACTTCTAAATAGTCAGGGTAGCGAATTGTCATTGTCATGAGTGAACAGAATTTCGAACCCTCGATGATGGAGTGTAATAATTATCATATCCCGTTTGAATTATTTTTGTGCGATGGGTATTTTCATCAAATGGAACAATAAAATTAATGCGCACCTACACATTTAGACGTTTGAATATTTTGAACCACACTAATAAAATATACATATCATATATACATACCTTATATTATAAATATACTTATATATTACTATATTTAATATATATATATAATACTCTATACGTACTATATATATTATATTATACTACGTATATATATGTACCACTGATGTACTTAACTCATACTAATATGTATATTAACTTAATATATATATATAATATATATAAAGTATATCCATTACTAATTAACATCGACGATATGCTTTTTCATAAAATAAATATACACATATTCATTTTATTTTCCGTTCGAAATAAATATGATAAATAAAGAGATGAAAATATAACAAAAATGAATAATAGGGAATACGAACTTTTTATCCCCAAAGTTGATTTGATAACAATAATTAAAAGAATAATATATTAACTTTTTTACGTGTTATAATTGTTCCTAGATTACAATTATATCATCAGGTTTTAACTTTCTCTCCATTATTATATTATTATTCAGTTATTTCTATTATTGATCTTTAAGTACCCCTTTAAATTACTAAATTATTATTATTATTAATCTATATATTCATTTGTTATCATTATTATTTTAATTATTATATTATTATTTTATTTATTATTCATTATTATATTATTTATATTATTATTATTATTATTACTTATTAATTATATTAATATTTATTATTACTAATTTTCTTATTGTTTTAATATTTAAATTTATAATATTGATATTTATTATTATATATTTTCTTATTATTATATTATATGTAATTATCATTATTATTCTTATTATCATTATGATTATTATTTATTTATTAAATTTTATTATTATTTATTATTTATTAATATAATTATAATAAATTATATATATATATTATTATATATTATTCAATATTAATTATATAATTATTATATATTATTAATTATTTTATTTTATTATTTTTATTATTATATTTTTTTTATTAATCAATTTCTAATACTTATAATCAATAAAATTTTTTCCTTAATTATTATAAATTAAAATTCCCTATTTTTATTATGACAAAATGTTAATATTTTTATTCAATTATTATTTATTTTTTATATATTATTATATATCAATTCATTAATTTTTATTCGTAATTACTGACCTCGATATATTATAATTTGTTCACGTCCAATTACTCGCAATTAATGTTTTCGGAAAATAGAGCAAGACATATTCGCCCTATTGGTGACATCAGATTAAATTCCTGTTTGCAATTCAAATCTAATGCCTTCTTATAGCTCTAATTTTTGAAATTAAATTATTTATGGTAAAGTGCACATAAAGAAATCCTACTATATATATATGTTATATTAAATCTTTTATATATATTATATTTATTACCATATATATTATAATTAACTATATACTATATATATATATATATATATGTAATATATTAATATATATATAATTATATAATATTAATTTATAACGCTGTGTTGTCTGAAATTAATGTAATATAAATGTATTACATTTATATATAAATATATATATTATATATATATATAATATATATATTTATTATATATATATATATAATATTATATATATATATAATATATATATTATATATATATATATATATATATATATAATTATAATATATAATATATATAAATTATATATATATATAATTGATGTAATTGAAATACAAAGCTTACTTTGCAAATCTGATATGGATATCCATAATTACGACACGACTTACAACACATGTACTTTATTTGACAAACCTATATATCATCGTATCACGTTTTTGTTTATTCACTTATATTATCATTTTTTATATGTAAATTATCCACCTTTAACCGATTTTTGGGGTAAATTATTTTATAATGCGTCTCTATAACATCAATCGAATACATCCCTATAGACTTTTTTTTTAGTGCACATTTAATTATTGTTAATTATATACAAGTTAGGATTTAAAAATTTTAATTATAATAATTTGAAAATAAATCACTGTCAGAACATTTTAAAAGCAATGACACATCAATTAATATTATTTACTCTAATTAAGATAATCATAATTCTTCCGTCTCATTATTTCTTTTTCAAACATACACATTTAGCAAAATCAATGTACATTGAATAATTTTAAAGCAAAACTCCGAAATAGCGGTTTCTCTATCACTATACACTGTAATTTCTTTGATGTTAATTTTGAAGCAAGTTTTCACAGTTTTTTGCAGTTAATAATTTTCACTCGACCAGCCAGGCGCACCTGTTTCCACGTCAATTTCTCAGAAAAGGCAGGCAGCGATCGATGTTACCAGGTACAAGCACACCCGCTATGTGGTTCTCAAAGCGAAACTATATATTCACAGTTAGCTGTTCAAGAATGGAATTTTAAACGCTAAATTTGAAATATTGTGATTAATAGAAGCGTTATAGAGTGGGGAAATAAATTACAGATGGACCGACCAAAAACTTTTGATCTTATTCTTCTAGTTAAATGAGTTAAAAATGGGTTATTTACTTATCTATTTACGATGGTAAAAAAATTTTTTTCAGGTTGTATTAAATTTTTTCCCCCATCTCTATCGTCCCAACGAATGACTTATAAAACTAATATACTTTTTAGCCGATTAAAAGCATAATGGAGTTTTGTTGCGCTGATTCCTAAATTTGCAACCATTATTGTTATTAACGGGCAGGTTTTTTTTTTGTATAATACGAAATAAAAAATTTAATATTGTTATAAAATGATAAGCTTTAGTTTAAATTTACTCACCTATATACTTTTGCAATTTAAAATGTAGATTTTGAAGATTTTCAACTGTAGTTTGCTTGAGGAACATCCCTTTTAAGTCTCCCAAACTAGTCTGCAAGCATATTGGTATTCCAATATTCCGTGATAACGTTTTTTGATAGTTGAAATATCTTGGTGGAATCGCTCACATGCTCATCGCTTATAGCGCCTAGATTGCAGTAAGGAAAAAAGGTCCAAGTGTGAATGAGGAAATGTATTTTAGGGACATGTTACATACATTTCTTTTATAATTTCGAAGGAGTTCGGAAACTAGTTTTTCATAGTTGTCGGCTTTAATATTGCCTAGAAACCCAATTATGACCTTTTTAAAGGATCTTCATGCAGGTTTTTCAATATTCAAGCTTTCATCAAAGTGATTGTCCTTCATTAGCTCCCTTAATTTGTGGGCCTACAATATACCCTCTTTAATTTTAGCCTCACTGATCCTATGGATTTCTTATCTACGTATAGGAAACCTAGACCATCTTTTATTAATCCAATGCTTTACAAAATTTTCATAACCGAATTTGATGGTGCAAAGAGAGGTAAAGATTATACGATTTTAGGTGTTTACATTATTGTGGGTTAAATAAATATTACATTTTATATTTCAAGGTATTAGATTTTGGTTAGACCTCTGTTTCCTTGACAAAAATGATTTTTGCGATCTCTTGCTATTCCATTCACATAGGAAACACGAATATTTAGTAAATCCTTGTTGGAGACCTAACAAAAGTGCTATAATTTTTTAAATCGCTATTACGTATATTCTCTCAAGAAATGCTGATCGATATGTAACTCCATTAACAATCTCATGTTGTCAAATCTCAAAATATATTTTCCAATAAGGCAATAGGATCGAAGGTTCACATTTCATTATGAAGACAGCACTGCTTTTAAAACTGAGCTCTATAAGATGATCTCTATAAACAATCCTCTATTCCTTAGGAATGACAGTCTCCTAATTCTCTCATTAATGAATCAAATCAGTACAATTACACTAAATATGCCGTTCTTACCAGAGATAAAAGCTGTCGGAATTCTTCTTCTCTCAGCGTCGCCGAAAGAGAATATGTGAGTTTCTCTTTACTTCAGGAGATTCCAACCCTTTTATTCGTAGATCATAACTAGTTCTCTGCCTGCTTCTTCTCTCCT
>JABUQX010080619.1:0-62305 GCA_015478945.1 Trachelipus rathkii
CGTGACATATGTGTAAATATCACGGGCCGATATTTTCAAAGATTGTTCACTGTATCCTGATGTTTTCATTTCTTTGTCATATAGGTAGGTGAATTTTTCAAGATCGATAGCATCAATAACTCCGGGATCCTTTGATTCGATCACATTGTGTTCATCATATATTGTGTATAGTATACCATGTGACAAATTAATGAGTTCATCCAGTAAATCAACTTCAACCATACGTTTAGATATTTCTTCTTGCATTTTGATAAAGGCTGTAATATTTTCACGACCACTTACACAAACACCGTATGAAGTGGGGCGGAAAATTCCAGTTGAATTAGGTCTCCACCAAACACGTAAATCGATGGATTCGATATTGTTATGTAGCGCAAAAACAAGAGTTAACCTTTTTGAATCGTCTTCTTCGCCGCCATTGATCGCAACACCCCAGGAATTTGTTACAGACGATGAAATGTACTTTTCATTTATCCATGTATTAACTTCATCAAATACACGACTTAATTCTTCACTTGATAGGAATAAAGATCTGTTAGGTGGATGAGAGGAGTCAGTACAAGTAAAGTAACGTTCACCACTCGACTTGCGATGGAAAGTTAAATTTACAATATTTTTTGAATGAGATATCTTCCATGCTATAATATCGTTTACAAATTTATTATTCACAAGAGAAACCATGTTTATAGTTTAATGTCAGACGTTCAACTAATGATGAGCTTCAGCTATCCCTCTTTTAAGAAGAATGTAAGCCTCTCTCTCACAATAACAAAAGATGATGCAACAAACCGGTTTATACATAGCTAACCCTAAAACTGTAGCCCTAACAAGAATGAAGGGGCGTGGCTTATAACTATTGCGTAATGTTATGTTTTTTTCTTATCCCTAATGGATTTCTCTTGTAATATAGCCTTAGGCTTACATTTTTAACCATTCTCGACTTACACTTATCTTTTTTCGTAATTTCTTTGCGCTAGGGTAAGGTTGTTTGTTATTTCGTTTTCTGAATAACCCTAAAGATGAAGGTGTTGATATCACACCAGGTGAAAGGCCTGAGGCCATAGCCTTAGGTGAAGAATACACGTTTTCTACATCAGCTAAGCGATCCATATTTAATATTAAACTTTTTGGAAAATTAATGGTTCTTAATTTTTGTTTTATTAGATTCCAGCCTATAACTGGATTTCTTTTTCCAATTGCGAACAAGATCCGAAACCAAATCCACGATATTTGATCCTATAATGGGACTGCCATCTATCACAATCTGACCTGTAGTGTCCCAATTAATTTGCCCTTTTAATGTATTATATAACGCTAAGCCTTTATTTTTTATTGTAGGAGGTAGACTGGTTTCTAAAATGTTTTTAAAATCCTTATTACCTTCTGTTTCTTCATGCTCGTTTGTAGACACTGATGTATTATCAATGGTGTATTTTTCTTTCAATTCTATTAATTTTTGTAATACCTCTGATATTTAACTCTTTTATCATGAATGTTCATATGTGAATTTAAAATTTGACCGAGTTCGTTTTCGATACTTGACATTTGCTGTAGTTTAGGATCATATAAAGCAATAGGTTGAGTCTGTTGTTGCTGATGTTGTTGCTGTTGTTGTTGTTGATATGTATTATTATTATTATTCATTTTTTCGTAATCTGAGAAGGGTATAATAGCAACTTTCTTCATTATTATTAGTTTTGACTACCCAGCAATTTGGATAGAACAGGGCCTACAATAGAAAATAATAAGGGTAGGAATACACCGCTTCCTTTCAACAGTAATTTCTTTTTTTTTACAAAATTCTTCTTTTTAATTTTACGAGTAAGTTTTTTAATGATGTTACTATGTCGACGTAGCTTTTGTTTCTGATGTTCTTTTATGGGCACGTTATTATTTATAAGATTAAGACACACTTCACAGATACATCGAGCGAAAGCTGAATTTTGTAGATGTTTGTTTTTTTCAGCTTTACTAAGTTTCCTATAATTTTTTATAATGGGTAAATATTTTTTCACTAACTTGCTCATTTTTATTCAGGAATGTAAACAGTTTCAGTTTCTGTAGGCAGGATGTTTGTACGTAACAATACTCTATATGTGTTCTTAGGATGAAGATCACATACTAAATAACCATGAGGTACAGATGTAACTTCCTTATATACCTTTAAAAATTCTTTTCTTTGATTCGGGAACATTTGAGTGGCTAATACATTAATCTGACTTACGTCTCTTCTTTGACCAAACAATATTAAATATTGAGTATTTAAAGACACATCTCTCATATACTTATTCTGATGGAAAATGTTCTGTGTTATAAAAAACACCGTGACGTTTAAATGATGAGAGTAAACAGTGAAAGTTTCAGCTATATCTTCATTCAGTTTATGCATCAGATCATCAAGGATTATAACTTTATGACCCTGAATATTTTCTAGACTTTTAACATCATATACACCTTCGTGAAACTGTATTATATCTTTATACTCATTAAATTTTTCTTGATAAACATTATAACACCAGATAATTTTAACTGGATATTGTTCAAATAGGTCAGGGTATTTTAAAAATTTTAATAACGCAAACGTTTTACCTGATCCTGTAGGACCACACACGAGAGATGTACATGGTGAACGGAAGATGAATTTTTGTAACATGTGCATCTTGATGTTACCTGTACGTTAATGACACGAAACATTAATACATACAGCTCTATATACATATATACAGCTGTTAGGGGCGGGGCTTGTAGGGATTACATAACATTTCTTCACAAGGGTATATTTAAATGGTGACTGAGGGAGGTTGGGATAGTTATAGACTGTGAGCCAACTTGTGAGCATCTAGGTGTGTATGTAAGGATGATATGAGTCAGAATAATAATAATAATAATAATAATAATAATAATAATAATAATATAAAATAATAATAATAATAATAATAATAATAATAATAATAATAATTTTTTTTTCTTATTACAGAACTTGTGCAGTCAAAAACGAAAAAGATGTCCATCTTCAATGTCTTTGGTACAAACAGAATGCAGAACTTGATGAAAATGCTAGCTGTAAGTTTTATAAGTTTTTTAATTTTAATTTTAATTATACAAAATTTAATTTTTCAGATTTTATTATACAAAAGTATAAACGGTAATTTACAAATTTTACAAAAGTTAATTTTCGGATTTTATTATAAAAAGTTAATTTTTTTTTTTTTTTTTTTTTTTTTTTTTTTTTTTTTTTTTTTTTTTTTTTTTTTTTTTTTTTTTTTTTTTAAAAGTTTCAAGTTTTATTATATTTATTTTTGTATTATTACAGTTCCGGCCATTCTGTTATATCAATGGTAGCAGTGGTGTTGGTGGTGGGGCAAATGGATCAAATGAAGGATCTAATGACGGAAAGATCGATACTGATAGCCAAGATGGACAACAGCCACAACAACAACAACAACAACCCTCCCAACGGCAATCTCAAAATGAAAGCTCTGTAGATGGAACTAAAGACAAAACAATTGTTGGTCGTAAGAAGAAGCAAGCAAAACGACGATTGACTACCACCAGAACCTCTCAGCCCAATATGGCCAATGCTCAATGCGAGGGATCCGTTGCGAACAGTAAAGGAGAAACTGTTCCTGGTCGTAAGAAGAAGCAACCAAAACGACGATTGAATGTTCCTGGAGCACCTCGTGTCAACTATGTCGAAACTGAGAGACGTAATGAAAAATGTAGGCAGCTTGTGGAGAATGCCCAATGGAGTCCTGATGCTGCAGCAACAAGTTCGACAGTAACGAGACCATCAGCCTTACCATCCTCTAATGCAGAGATGGGGATAGATGGACATGTTAGTGGTAGTCCAGAGGAAGCTACGCAAGACGTGCATGCAGATGGCTCTCCTAGAGGAGTAAGTGTATTATTATCATTATTATTATTATTATTATTATTATTATTATTATTATTATTATTATTATTATTATTATTATTATTATTATTATTATTATTATTATTATTATTATAAATATATAATGCATATAATTATTATTATTTCAATTTTTTTTAAATTTTATGGTGAATACTATATTTATTTTAGTTACGCATTAATTCATTTTTATAAAATAATCTTTTCAGAATTTACCATTATTGATATTCTTCTTCTTCTTCTTCTTCTCCTTCTTCTTCTTCTCATTCTTCTTCTTCTTCTTCTTTTTTCTTTTTCTTTTTCTTTTTCTTTTTCTTTTTCTTTTTCTTTATCTTTCTTCCTTCTTACTTCTTCTTGACCTCCTTCTTCATCTTTGCTTCTTTCTTCTTCTTCTTCTCTTTCTCTTCTTCTTCTTCTTCATCTTATTAATATATATATATTATATTATATATATTTATATTTTACACTTTGAGCTATTTACTTATCTTATGTTCTCTTTTTTTTTTTGACAGAAAAAAAGGAAGAATGAAGATTTCACAGCTGACTTCGTCGATATGAAGAGGGTTGGGTATGGGAAAAAATCAGGGATACTTGATGTCCACAAGTATCGAATTAGAGTGGACGAGACCAGAGTGTTTAATGGGGGTTTAGACTTAAGCGATGCCTTTAATAGAGTGGTGTTAGATGTCATTAGACATCTAAGAGAGGTGATTAATTACAGACAGTATGAAGCTCGTTTTACGTTCACTTTTAACGATGGAGCACGAAATCAATTCGTTGTAGTTGTACCTTTCAGAGAAATAAGTGATGAGGATATAGTATCTCATTTATGCAATAGACTTGAAACCGCATTTCAGTCTGGAGATCAATATACATTTTCTGATTTTATTATTGAAGTAAAGATTGTTCATAACCCATCAGGGTCAGGAATAATTGTTCCTACAGGTGCAAAATTTGAGGGAGTCGATGGATTGAACACCTGTCATTTATTTAGAAGAGTGCAACAGAGAATAAATAAAAAAAAACAATAGAGTATAAAGTCGATGATACTGTAGGTTGTGGATTTAAAGCTATTGCTATGGCCCAAATGTATAAGGCAGGTAAAAAGTCCTGTGTTATAAAATCAAATGCTTTGAAAACGGAGGGAAAGAAAATCGCTGACCAGTGCAAATTAAAATATGCTGAGCCATTAAGTTCTGATAAATTTGAAGTAATAGAGAGAGTCTTAAAATGCAGGATTTTTGTGTATAGTAATGATGGGGAAAGAGGATTCAGTGTGGTGCATAGACCTACTGAAGAAGATCGGGAAAAACCATTATACGTTTTAGGTTTCGATAGAATTGCTGAACATTATTTCTATGTACCTGAAGGTGTAATACCATTAACCTTACAAGGCCTTAACCGTGATAATATCAGAGGAGATATTTTTTGTTCTAAATGTTACATCTTTGTAGATAATATCATACATCATCATGACAAAGAATGTTTGTATTATAATTGTAAACAATGTTTGAAGTATGATTGTCCAGGTAAATTGCTTGATGGTGAACAATTACTGTATTGTCAAGAATGTAACCGTAACTTTTACAATGCTGCTTGTTTTGAAAGTCATAAGGAATTATGTGGTAAAATCTATATTTGTCCAAAATGCAATACACAAGTAACACCTGATAAACATAAGCAAAGTAGGCATGAATGTGAAAAAATGCATTGTAATGTTTGCTATGAAACGTATAATCCTACTGAGGGTAAGCACGATTGTTATATGAAACCTATTGTGCTTAAAGAACTAAAAGAAGGCGAGGAACCTAAAAATACACATACTATTTACTATGACATTGAAACATACCAACACAACCACCAGATTAATCCCGACAATAATAACGAAGAAATAGATATGGTTCCATACATCCTTGTAAGCACAGTTGTATGTTATAAATGTAGTGAAAAAGAATTGGGAGATGAACAATGTGAGAAGTGTATGACAAAACGAACTGAAATTTTCCAAATAAATTTAAATGCAGAAGGTATCTATGAGAAATGCCCTGTTGATCAATTCATAACGTATCTTGCTTCTTTTGCTAAAACGCATAAAGATGCTAATATAGTTGTAGCTGCCCATAATGGAGGGCGTTTTGATACTCAGTTCGTGTATAATAGATTGTTATTGAGACCAGAAGGCGATGCTGTTAAAGGTAATCCCATTAAAAGAGGTACAAATATCATAGCCCTGACATCATTTAAAAACATCATGTTTAAAGATACACTTAATTATATGCCTTGTGCCTTAAAAGCCTTACCAAAATGTATGGGTTTAGACGGTAATCTGGAAAAGGGATTCTTTCCCTATAAGTTTCTTACTCGCCCTAATCTAGATTATGTAGGTCCTATTCCTTCTATCTATCGATATGTTTGAAGTAGACCGAATGAATGATACTGAAACAAATGAGTTTATTGAATGGTATGCATCGTTTACTAACAGGGATTATGATATTAAGAAGGAATGTATTAAATACTGTGTCCAAGATGTAGATATCTTACGGAAAAGTTTCGAAGCTTTCCGTAACATGTTTCGAGATATGTTTAAGATTGATTGTTTAGTTGATTGTTGTACTATTGCGTCTTTATGCTTTAGAATTTTTAAAACTACATTTTTAGAAGAGAATACAATAGCCCATCTAGGTCGAGGCGAACAGAAAAATTATTCTTACGAAGGGATCAAATGGCTAGAGTTTATGGAACATTATACGGGACACAAAGTATTACTCATTAGTGGCTCGCATTATTATTGGTGCGAAAGAATAGAGGCTTTAAATTGATTGAATAAAGCCTGCATTCCCTGATGGGTAATGCTGAAAAGTTCCTGTTTCAAAAATATAGACTAATCAAAGATGCCGATTTTATATCCACTTAGAAATCCTAGTTGTAGAATTTTTGAAAAAAAAACTCTAAAAACCAAGAATGAACAAGAATGGGAAGCTATGGATAATGCAGCTGAGCGCGCTGGTACAGGACCTGTTGAGAAGAAACGAATAGTATATCTATTCCATGGGTGTGCATGGCATGGTCATCAGGGATGTGAAAAGGGAAAGACACGACATGATGAAGCAACAGCTCTAGACATGTACACGATGACTATGTCGCAGGAGAAAGCATATAAGGATAGTGGATTCGAAGTGGTGAGGGTATGGGAATGCGAATGGGAAACCATGAAAAAAGAAGGCAAAGTACGTTTCGTGACCTCTAATGATAATGATGATGATAATGATAACAATTAGGAAGAAGAAGAAGAGGGTCTAGGGCATTATGTTAATAGAATCGCTAATGATATTGCCCATGGTAAACTTAATGTAGGTGAGGCTCTATATGGAGGAAGAACAGAGCCCTTCGTCTACTATTATCCTCCTACAACTACAGACGGAAAAACAAAAATTAATTACTTGGATTTTACATCGTTGTACCCTTGGGTTCAGAAAACCCAGGCCTTCCCTAGTGGTATACCCACAAAATTAGTCGGGAATCAGCTTCCCTCTATTGAAACATTTAGTAGAGGTTAATAAAGAAAACTATTTTGGGTTAGCTAATGTTTGGGTCCTTCCACCTAATAAGCTCTATATGCCAGTTCTACCGGGAAGATACGATGAAAGACTCGTGTTCACATTGTGTAGGACCTGTGCTGAAACGAAGCAGGAAACATTATGTAAACATACAAAGCGGCAACGTGAATTCCGTGGCGTTTATACTACACCAGAATTAGAATTGGCATTAAAGAAAGGATACAAAATCACTAAACTTAATGAGACATTTACGCCTAAGATAGGATTGTTCACTGAGTATATAAAAGAATTCCTGAAGATAAAGACTGAGGCATCAGGTTTACCAGCAGGAAGGAATATCAGGGTTCGATAGTCCCATGTTCAATTAATAGAAGACTTTGAAAGAATCGAAGGGGTGAAACCTCGATAGAGAAAGATAAAAGCATATTGAATGCTGGGCTTCGTTTTATAGCGAAATTATGCCTTAATTCTCTTTGGGGAAAATTTGCCGAACGTGCTCCACATTGTGAAGATATTATCTGTCACACTGATGCTGAGGTATGGAAGTTGTTTAGAAGAGCAGATGTGGAAGTACAGGATGTCTCCTGTATAGGTAAGAGATATATTGTTTCTGTGAAGTATACTTCTCTTGCAGAGCAAACAACCAGAAGCACAAATATAGCTATAGCTGCTTTCACTACAGCTCACGCTAGAGTGAAACTATATAACCTTCTTGAGGAGTTAGGACAAAGAGTCTTATACTGTGACACAGAGCTGTGTCTTTGTAACTGGGGAGGGAGAAACTGACCCTGCTGTAGGGAAATTTTTGGGTGATTTAACTGACGAAATAGGCGAGGGGAACAGTGCTGATGCGTTTGTATGTACAGGTCCTAAATCTTATGCTGTACGAATTATAAAAGAGGACGGATCCATAGATCATATAATAAAAGGCTAAAGGATTAACATTAAACAAAACAACTAGTGAAATAATTAACTTTAACACTATGCTGGGAGGGGGCGTAAATAACATGGATGATGATGATAATGATGAGAATGAACGATTGATAGATGATGAAGAGCATTATTATTATTCTTAAACTTAGGAGGGGGTGAAATCACGGCAATAATAGCTGACAAAATGAGAACAAGAGAGGATGCAGAGAGCTTGCATGGTAACGCCATCATAAGGATGAAACAAACCCTCATGTAGAACCAAAGATATGGCTTTTAAAACTCCCACAATGAGATTTAAAGCTGATAAAAAAAGGCAAAATGAAGATTCGTAAAGGTCTAAAGAGATTGTGATGACTGGCACAAACGTCTCTAATTAAAAATCAGCACGCAATACCCATGAGGAATCCTTCTTTTCCCCTTATAGCGTAAAGAAAGGACCAATGTTCGCTAAAAACTGTTAATTTAAATAATTTCCATGTAATATATATATATATTACAAGGCGCTGGGTTGGGTTGGGTTACAAGATAGTTGGGCAAAGAGTTGGTAAGAGCAGCAGCTATATATGTGGTTGGCTATATATATATACATATAAGGTTATATATTTGTATGTATATTTGGTTATAAAAAATTATGGTTTGATGTCACTTTAGGAATGATTATTATTTCAAATTTCTTTTTGATAGTATTTTAATGTACTGATTATACATTGGATTCTTACCTTTTAAACCTTATTATAAAATAATGGTATTAATAATAATAATAATAATACACACACACACACAATAATAATAATAATAATACACACACACACACATAAATTCAAGATTCATTCATTCAAACGGTGTTGGAAGCGGAGTAAGATCCGCGCCCGGAACCCAGAGGCTGAACCAAAGCGCCACCGCGCCCGGAGCCGGAGTCGGAGTCGGAGTCGGAGTCGAACCCTGCGCGGACGGCGCAAACCTGGGGCTTGAGTCGTTGGCTAGGGACACGTTCCAAAGGGCATGAATGAACGCAATGAAGCGGTGTTGATCTCGATTGTAAAGAAGACACTGACTATGGAGGAGATGTAGAAGGTAACGAAGGAGACACAGAAGACATATTTAAAACAACTCAGAAGTAACGCCTACGGCGTTCTTCTTCGTGTAATAATAATAATAATAATAATAATAATAATAATAATAATAATAATAATAATAATAATAATAATAATAATAATAATAATAATAATAATAATATGTAAAGGTGGATGTGCGCTCTCGCGCAAGTGACCTCCAGGTGGTCGGTCGCCCGAACGCCTGTTAGGCCTAAACTCACCCACACAGATCACGCCACAAAGGCGTAAGCGCAATATCAGCGTCGACTCTCCCCCTCTATATACATCCTACAGACTTGAAAATTACACGGATTCAGCCTTACCCCATATATAGATTATATTCCAAGTTTCAGACCTATATCTCTTATACTTTTTGAGAAAAAGCTGTAGGATACCAAACTGCTCGGTCACTACTCCAGTCAATAGGATCAGTTTGTAGGGATTATTGAGAAACACCAAATTTAATAAATATATTCCGCGATCTGATTTTAAAGGAAGATTTTTATTTAGGAAATATTCCAAATCATCTTTGATAAACAGTTTATTTTTCTTTTCATTGACTTGATATTTGGTATCCGTGGTTTTAACAGTTTGTGACGATATGCGTTGTTTTAATAATATATGGGCCATCTTTCTTCTCATGTCACAGTTTATTCTTTCATCAGATCTGAAAAAGGCTGCACATTCCTCACTTAAATATGAAAAATGACTGATAATTTTATGAATTGCTTCTTCAGCAATAGATTTATCACTCACGGTGTTTGTATTCAAAAATTTTTTTAAGAAAATTAATGTCATTCATGCGAGCTTCAATCGCATTTGTAGAAGAAAACCATGCTATCATATAACATTATATTATAAAGCAACATATCAGTTTTAGTGCTTTCTCCTCTGTTGGTGTCAATTTAAACTGTTTTCTAAATACATACATTTTTAAGCAAAATATTGCTTTTTCTCATCCATCTTCCTAAGTGATATGCTCTTAGTTGCCGGAAATGGATTCCGCGTGATGGACTAATACCTAGAAAAATTATTGCTAGTTTCAAAAATTCTTGATAATCATGACGGGGTTGATTCTCTTTAATTTTATTTTGGGCATAATGTAAGATCTCATTTACATCATCTTTTAATACTGTTCTTACCTCTGTGTCTTCCTCCCATGTCAAATATTGTGCCTTGTTAATTTTGTTCCAAGTTTTTTTGAAATCTTTTAGATAAAGGGATCTCTGGCCCTTTAATGGGTGAAAGTTGTACTTTACTGAAAACTACCTGCAATACAATTTCATAAATATGGTTTCGAGAAGAAAAGGTTTAGTTTTTGTTTGAGAAGATAACATTCGCCGTTTAGCCTCCCTGTATTATTGGCAGTTGTGTGAAAAACAAAAGCTTGAACAGTGTCCAGTAGTGACCATTCCTGTAGTGTATCATGCAGCTGATAATGTCTTTTTACCTGTTCCTGATGAAAGTTCTGGAACTTCTAGAAGTTGTTTATGTTGAAAGGTGTTGCTATCACTGGGAGTCGATTAAGTGACCTTTTTCTGGTAATATCAGTGAACATTTTAGATTCTAAGTGAATAGCTACATAGTTAAATTCGAATCACTAAATTTAGATCTTACGTTTAATGTTGCTTGTTTACGAAACTTTTCTTAACCCTTTTTAATGGACGTGCGGTTGATGACATATTCTCTCTGACTTAAATTTAGTACCTCAACGCAAACTGTTAATATATGAACGGCATCTCTATAGCTAACTTTACATTTATCTAGCGCTGCTGAGAGTCTAGCTGTCAATATTTCTTTCCTAGCTCCTTTGGATGAAACGGGAGCACTCTGAAATGACACATCACTTTCTATTTCTGCGTATTCGTTGATATTATCTGACGTACCTGGATTGGTAGATGATTGAATAGTTTCTGCTATAGTTTTATCTGGGAGTCTTGAGTTTCGCTACCCTCTGATGAGGAAAACAGATAATGGCTATTTTCTCCAACATATCGTAAACTAGAAAGATTCAATTATTATTTGTCAAAATAATAGAAATAAGAAACTTAGTTTACTGCGTTCACCAGGTTGAGACAAAGGTGCAAATTGGTAAAATATTACAGTTATTTAAAATTTACTATGGTGGGCTAGAACAACAATTATAACGGTAATGATAATGTAATATGTCCATCAATGATTGTGGTGAGCTTGCAGCCTCTGGGTAATTCATAAGCTTATTTAATTAACCAGGCATAACTACCTGTAACCTGAATCAGTGGCCGAAAGTTGCTTCTCCTTACTCCTTTGCCACCGTTCAGCCTTTCGTACTCTGCAGCTGTTACTTCATATCTACCCAACATACAACCAACACTTACATTTTGTCGCTGCATATGTAAAAACTTTCTTATCTTTCTCATATCATTAATTTAAAGCATTGGCATACTCTAGACCAGGGATTCCCAACCTTTTGCATGACGCCTCCCTTTTGGAAATAACGACAGAACTCTCGCGGTCCCCTATTTTGACTCTTTATTATGAGAGATTTAAAAAGTATGAAAATATTTCAAGTAGTAGTAGTAGTAATAATAATAATAATACACACACACACACACACATTATAATACACACACACACACACACACACACACACACACACACACACACACACACACACATAATCCTAATACTACAGTTGCTAGATAATTTCATTTATAAATTTTTGGCGATTATATATATATATATATATATATATATATATATATATATAGCAGCAGCAGCATATATATATATAAGGTTATATATATATACAGTATGATATAGCAAAGTAGTTATGCAGAGTTGAGTAAAGCGTTAGCAGCAGTATATATATATATAGCAGCATAGTAAGTATATATATATATATATATATATATATATATATATATATATATATATAACAAGTTTAAAAAAACACAAGTTTAAAAAAAATAAATATAACATAACAAATTTAGGGTAAAACTAAAACTCTGTGGAAAAATATTGACAAATCAATCATAAAAGAGAACCAATTTTAGATGCTAAGTTTGCATGAATATTAATATATGAAAAGAGTAGCAAAAGTTATTATAAATGAAAATTAATGATTTTAATAATTTTAATCACTGTAGTGTAGATTGTAGAGTAGACGTAGAATATAATTGTAGAATATAGAAAATTAAAAACTTTACCGTTTACTTTCGAAAAGGAAATTAAAAAAATTTAAAAACAAACCCATCCTTGACATCCTACCTCCCTAGGGGGGACGTGCCCCACCGGTTGGGAACCACTGATCTAGACTATCTTCAAATTTTTTCCCTTTTTGTCTACATAACTCGCTTTTTTTGTACCTTTCTAGTCCGCGATGATATTCGTATAATTTTTTACATTTCTTGGTGCAGTCCGAACGGTCTTGCGTTGGTATACGTGCCTTTCTCCAGAACAATAATCATTCATCAATTACATAAGATACAATATCATGTAAATTTAAATTTGCTGTACGCAAGTAATAAAATAGGACACGTAAAACACTTCTAGAGTGGAAATTACTCCCGGTTATTTGATTTTTCATTGAACCGATGAGAAACAGTTCTTTCAGTGACATTCAATTTTATTAATAATCTAAAAATATTTTAAAAACTATAATATTATATAAAAGGAAATTATCTTAATACACTCCTGATCACTGTGCAGTGTGCACTTCGTTAATTCTTTGAAAAAGCCTATTAGCCACAACATGGCAACTTTTAACGCCCATGGGGCACGAGTTGTTGCTAACCGATCGACATCAAACTCTGAATGGAATACTTCAAGATGATTTGGAACAAATCTACGGGGTCATGTATATAAATACAATAACTTCAAAAATTAGGACAAGTCTAATTTATATATATATATATATATATGGCTGTTAAGAGCAAAGAGTTATAAGCATAGTATAGTATGTTAAGTTATATATATATATATACATATATATATATAAGCAGCAGTTATATATATAGGCAGCAGTTATAATATATATATATTATATATATATATATGATGAAGGAAAGAGAATATTACTCCCTTATCATATTCCGATGAAGACCGTCTTTAAGCCATGACACACAGTGATAAACTGAAATATCACTGACTTTGTACATTTATTTCTTATCAGATTTTTATTCGTTATCCCTAACCTTGGATGGGCTGTAATAAAGCAATCTGCTTCTCTGTAATGACGTCATTCATTATGACTCCTAGGGGAAAGGGAACAGTTGTGATATAACCTTTGGTGAGTGAACATCGTTGGTGTAAAACTTCTTTAGTTACAAAATGTCTCCATCGTATATAAAAGAAACCCTTGCGGTAGTGAATATTTTATTTGTAATGTAGCTATTTTAACTTCAAGTTTATACCAAATGTATTCAAATATGACTTTAATCGCTTAATCATGGGATCACGGGTGAGAAGGATGATTCAAGAAGAAGATGCAGACGAACTACCTTTGTTACAAAACTGGTCTCCCTGGGAAAGAAAGCAGACAGCAAACAGTAGTAATTTCCAGTAGCAGACCAGATCTAAGAAGAAAAAAATCCAACATTGTGATGACATGACCATCATTCACCCTGTCAATACCCAGACCTACCAGCCTCAGTTAAAAATGAATGATTTCGTCATCGCTCATCACAATTTCAAAATGTCACATCAAAGAAAATCTTCAAGCAACAAGCACTCTGATGAAGACGGGAACAAGTCATACCGTTATTTCCAGGTCCCACAGCCTCAGTTTAACATGGCTGTTTCCGTCGTCAATTTCAGGATGTTAAACAACGAAGAAACTTCAAGCAACAAGCAAATCTATAGAGACAGGAACATTTGTCACTCAGTTAATAACCAGGTCTATCAACCTTAGTTTAACGTGACTGATTCCGTCGACACTAGGATAATTAACTACTCTCTCTCTCTATGGAAGGGCTCTCTCTACATCTTCAGATGTACTTCCATTTTTTCTCTTCAGCTCTCTGGTTAACAAAGAAGAACGATTCATCCAGGTATGGTATTAGGTCTCAAACATTTGGCACCTCATACCACTGCTATTGTACATGGATGGATAACCAAAAGAAGTGAATCACCATCAGTATATATTTAGTAGTGCGTACAATACAATGGCAGAACACATACCACTACAACAATATGTATATTGGTTTTCTTAGAAGAATGGAGAGGAATAAATTTTAAAATAGTGATATGTCTATTACAATGGAGGATCTTATACCACTGTTACTGTATTATCTTCATTCACGCTGTATTCTTCTTGGTGATTCGTATTTTCTTCAAAATCGCACCAGAGAGATCAACATCAAGTTTCATATCTTTCGGACGAGTTTCAACACCCGGCTGGTAAATCGCCTTCGCAGATGGTTCCTCTACCGGCTGGTAAATCGACTTCACAGATGGTTCCTCATTCGGATGATGATTCGCCTTCTATGAAGACCAACTCATCTACTGAACAACAGGAACGATAGTGCATTTTCATTTTAAATTTAATAATAATAGTGTTTCGAAGTGATTATATGTAAATAATATTTAGTGATTAATTCAGTGACTTTAATATATAAAATTTAGTAAAAATACGCTCCACTTCTTGGGGGCGAAGTGTATATGGTAAATTGTTTAAAAAGTTATTTTAAAAAAGAAAACGGTTAATTCAAATCCAACCCAGCCCGTAGCAGACGATCAATTATTATCAGACTTAAAATAAAGTTTTTAATTATAAATTGAGAAATACACATTTAGTTACAGCATAGGATTATATAATATTTGTGTCAAGATATAGACTTTCTTTTTATACAAAAATTGTTAAACAAAATGTATTATGCTTTGTTTTAAAAAAAAAATACTTATTATATAGAAAAGTCAATCAAACGAAAGGTTTTCTGTTTTAAATTACGTATTTCTATTATCGGAGAAGAAAAACAAGTTGATTTTAAGCTCTTTATTTGTATTTACCATTCTAATATATACTAAATAATGAAAAATAATGCATATTATGATGTTTTATAGCATTTTTCACCAAGTTATTTACTTTAATTATTAAAAATAAGTTGATTATTGACGATTATCTGTAGCTTGCAATTTGCGTGCGTTAAATATCAACTACTCTGTCTCCCATAATTGGGGGAAACATAAAATTAAGAATACTTAAAATGGCAGGTGTGCAAGAAGTTTTATGGCAAAGTTGAAAATCTTGTAATTAAAGTTTAACTGTATGTGTACGAAGTTGTTAAATATATTTAAGTGTTTTAAAAAAAATTGTTCTATCCAATTCAACAATCGAGTGTTATTACACCTACAAGAGAGAGAGAGAGAGAGAGAGAGAGAGAGAGAGAGAGAGAGAGAGAGAGAGAGAGAGAGAGAGAGAGAGAGAGAGAGAGAGAGAGTTAGTTTCAACTACAGCAACTACCCATGAAGCGGAGGAGCAATGAGAAGAAGAGGAAGAGATAACTACTAGCACACCAGCTTCCTCATCATGCTTTTGTATAAGTATATATAGCAAAGAAAGAAGCAGCAGCAGTGCAGCTGCAGCAGAGTTGGAGCAGCAGCTACAGCGGTGGCTAAGGTTGCTGGGCTGGCAAGCAGCATATACAGGTGGGGGTCATGAAGGGCAGCAGCTGGTACTGGCTGCTGGGCGCTGGCTGCTGGCTGCTGGGCTGCTGCTGGTGCAGCAGGCTGCTGGGAGCAGCAGCTGCTGGCATACTAGCTGGGGTATGGGCTGGCTACATAGCTAAGGCTGGCTGGCAGCTGCTGGCTGCTGCTGGGCTATGGCAAAGAAGGGGCCAAGTAAGGCATGGGTATGCTATATATATATGGCTATTATATATGCATATGTACTTTACATTTAATATGTATGTATATTATATATATATATATATGGCAAGCAGAGCAAGGCGAGCATATACCTTAATTGGCGGTATGGCTAAGTTACATATATGCAGCAGCGTATCGTGGCACCCCGTATCTCCGTTCCCTGTGGGGTGGCAGGCTTCTTAATTTTTAATATATATATGGAGCAAAGGTTGAGCATAAGGTTATTGGTTATTATATATAAGCATATGAAAGCAGCAGCAGTTACAGCAGCTAGCGTGGTGTTGGTTGGTTATATAATGCAGTGCTATGTTAAGTTATATATATATGCTAAGTATATATAGCAGTATTGCTGGCTACAGCAGAAAGCAGCTGGGAGCAGCAGCTAGCAAGAGCAGCAGCAGCAGCTGGTTATGCTAGAGCAGCATATATATACATGGTGGCAGGAGTTGAGTTGGGAGTGAGCATAGAGGCAGGTGCTGGCATGAGCATATATATATATAGCGGAAGTATTGAGTAGCAAGCAGTATTATATATATTTATATATGTGGTAATAGTATATATATATATATATATAAAGAAAGAGTTATGCTAAGTTATGCTAATATTATTGTTATTGCTATATATATATATATATATATATATTATATATATATGTTATTACATTCATATATAAGAAAAGTATATATATATATATAATATATGGCAGCAGCAGCAGCAATGGTGCAAGTGTCCTGATAAGGCAGCAGGCAGAGCATAGGCATATGGTACAGCAGTATATATATATATATATATATGTTATATTGAAATTATATCTCAACTAATCTTCATTTTTATTTTTATTTTGTTTTTATTTTGCTTTTGTACTTTTTCTTTTTCTATTTGGAATTTTTTGTCTCGAGCGAAAAGTCACGTGCATCCTTTCAACTTCCGTTCTTCGATCAAGCGCCAGCTTTCAAGAATGTTCTCTTCTATTTGTTCCGATTTTGCTCCACAGTTTTTGTCAGGTGTCACCTTCATCATCCAAGTTCGCGAATTCACCCCCTTCTCAGAAATATCACTTCATTTCGTCTGTGTGCTTCCTTAACAAGTGATGATTTTGGTTATTTTGTGGATATCCACCGTTGCTTCAAACTTGTGATTCAGACTTAGCCTCAGTGAATTTGAACTATTACTATTTTCTGCTTCAAAAGATTGTGATCGAAAGTTAATCCCGACAAACTTAAAGCTGCCAAGCTTGAGTTTGATACCCTTCTTCAGCAAGGTATAATTCTCCCTTCAAATTCTGAGTATGCCTCTCCTCTTCACCTCGTCCTTAAACCTAACGGTGATTACCGCCCTACCGGGGATTACAGGTGTCTTAATGCAATTACACGCCCGGACCGTTATCCAATTCCGCACTTGCAAGATTTTACCGCAAATCTTTCGGGATGTACCATCTTCTCGAAAATTGATTTGGTAAAAGCTTTTTACCAAATCCCAGTAAATGCTGCCGATATTCACAAAACGGCCGTAATAACTCCCTTCGGCTTGTTTGAGTTTCTCCGAACTCCTTTCGGCCTCCGGAATGCTGCCCATCACGTACGCCATTTCACAGCTTCTACTGTTAAACAGTCTCCCCGTGAGGCGCGTCATCTCGAGTTTTATTGCTCAGTTCACCACCGACATTCGTCACGTTAAGGGTGCTGAGAATATTCCCGCAGATTCTCTTTCCCGCATTTGTGCCATTTCTCCTCTTCCTTCCATCAATTACGAGGAGATGTCCCGTCTTCAGCAGCTGGAAGACTATACCTGCCCTGCTAACTCTACTTTTGATATTCAGAGTGTAGAAGTTTTCGGATTTCCATTTCCGCTTCTCTGCGACATGTCCTCACGTCTACCCCGCCCTGTCGTACCTTCTTCCATGCGTCGTCTTGTATTTCACACAATACACGATGTTTCACATCCCGGCATAAGAGGTACACAGGTCAAAGTCGGTAAACATTTTGTCTGGCCGTCCCTTCTCCAGGACGTTAAGCTTTGGACTAAAAGTTGCCTTAGCTGCCAACGTGCAAAAGTCCATAAGCATACTAGCGCTCCTGTCGAGCAGTTTCTTTCTCCGGGACAACGCTTCGACCAGGTCCACATTGACTTGGTTGGTCCCCTACCTCCTTCAAACGGTTACACACACCTTCTCACTTGTATCGACCGCTTTACTCGCTGGGTCAAAGCTATCCCTCTTCAAGATACTTCAGGAGAATCCATTGCTCAAAATTTGGGTTTCAAGATTCGGTACTCCCTCTACGGTCTCGACAGATCAGGGACGCCAATTTGAGTTCTACCTATGGAAGGACATTATGGTTCTTTTAGGATCAAAACGCCTTCGTTCTTGTAGCTATCACCCGCAGTCCCAGGGAATGATTGAAAGGTTTCACCGGCAGTTAAAATCTTCCCTGATGGTTCATGGCAATGTTGATAATTGGTCCGAAACCCTCCCACTTGTCCTGCTTGGCATTCGGACCTCATTCAAGGAAGACCTTCACTGCTCATTCGCTGAGCTTGTTTACGGTACTTCCATCCGAATTCCAGGCGAGTTCATCCTTCCTTCCCCTGCTCCTACTACTGATCGTCATTCTACCTTCCCCGCCTCTCGTCAATGTGCCGACCTTCAACAGTCCCTCCTTTCCTTCGCCAAACTCGTCGCACAATCTACATTCCGTCCGAACTCGATACCTGTACACACGTTCTTGTCCACCACGACTCCCATCGCGGTCCTCTTCAGGCCCGATATGACGGACCTTTTCGGGTGCTTCAGCGTTATCGTAAATATTTTCCGCTTCAAAGGGGTTCTAAAGTGGAAAATGTTTCTATTGACCGGATTAAGCCCGCCTTCTTGGACTTTGCTCCTGAGTTGTCAGTTGACATTGTTCCACCTCCTCCAATCATCTTCCTCTTTCTCCTCGTTTACAACAACCTTCTACCACCCATCTGGCTTCATCTTCCTCTACTCGTACACATTCTATTGATCCTCCCCCTCCTTCTTCCGTCCCTATGTCCACTTCTCCGGTTCGTAATCCTTCCCCGCATCCTCTACCACTCCCCCTTCCGCTTACAACTGATCCTCCATTGCATACCCAGCCTAACCCTCCTCCTCCTCCTCCTCCTCCTCCTCCTGTGCCTTCACCTCCCTATCCTCGGTCTCGTTCCAGCCGCCGTCGCCGCCCTGTTGTACGCTTCTCTCCCTGACACTCCGTGTCTGCCGGGGGGGTAATTGTAGTCATTAGTCTTAACTAATTCCTATTTTTATTTTTATTTTTTTTTTGTACTTTTTCTTTTTCTATTTGGAACCAAATTTTTTTTGTCTCGAGCGAAAAGTCACGTGATCCTTTCAACTTCCGTTCTCTTTCGATCAACCGCCATTACTAAAAACACGTTCTCTATTTGTTCCGATTTTTGCTACAGTTTTTGTCAGTGTGTCACTTTTAGAATTAATTCTTCAGAAAATATCAAGGATTTCATTTCGACTGTGTGCTTCCTTAACAAGTGATGATTTTGGTTATTTTGTGAATATCCACCGTTGCTTTAAACTTGTGATTCAGACTTAGCCTCAGTGAATTTGAACTATTACTATTTTCTGCTTCAAAAGATTGTGATCGAAAGTTAATTTTGTATAAATTTTTAAACCTTAAAAGCCAGGGGTGAGTTTGTGCTTAAAATTTATTTCTAAAAAGTGAAACATTTATTTTTTATTTAAATAATACATTTTCTATTATATTACTTACGTAATTTTTATATCGAAACTAAATTAGTCACCCTTCATACCTTCTGTTTCAAAGAAAGTCAGATTTCAGGGGATCCTAGGTTATATTTCTCATAAATTCTAATTCCTTATTTTATGCATTACAATTATTATTATTTATTTATAAATATTGTTATTGTTTATTATGATGTATTATATATAAGTTTATTTTGTTTTTAATAGATTTATTGATGCTCAAAGTTGTTTCCGTTTCCAATCTTGTTGGTGTTGTTTCTTCAGCAAGTCCGAAAACAATCATCAACAATATATATATGTACTTAGGAAGAGCACACATTTGGTTATATAAAAATATATATATATATATATATTATAGTATAGTATAGTAGATATATAGTTATATATATAGCTATATATATGTTATATATATATATAGAAAGACTAGAGCGAGAGAGAGAAAGAGAAAGAGAGAGAGAGAGAGAGAGAGAGAGAGAGAGAGAGAGAGAGAGAGAGAGAGAGAGAGAGAGAGAGAGAGAGAGAGAGAGAGAGAGAAACACACACACACATCCTCCCTCGACGACATCATTCCAAACATTGATATGATCGAGTCGGAATGCAAAATTCAGAATGCCTCTTAGGCAAATCATTTAATTATATTAAAAATGAAAAGTAGTTATGAAGGATTAATGAAGTTCAATATAGGAAGACATAAGCGGTGGAGAAGCAAAAAGTTTTGCTTTTTATAAGGGAAAATGAAATTTTGTTTTAAATTTCGATAACAACTCTGTAAAAAATTAATTTTTATGGATTAAATTTGTTTTAAATATTAAAAAAATATAAATAAATAATTCACTTCTTTTGTAGGGCATGCAGTGCCTACCTTGACTACCAAGAGGGCATCCCTGCTATATAAGATAGTATATAGCAGATATATATATATATATATAAGCAAATATATATATATACCCTTATATACTGTCCCTATATATATATATATATATATATATATAGGACAAGCACTATGACCGTATGCAATTTATAAATTGATTTAACCCCACAGGAAATAAAAGTTAAAAATTATGAGCAAAGCTTTCGAAAGGTCAACCTTGCATTATTCATTCTCACTTTATTAAAACTACTAAAATTAAATGGAAAAAAGCAAAAGTTGAAATTCCAACCAATTGGTTATCTATTGCGTAACGTTATTGTTTAGATTTTTAACAAATTCTGACAGTTTTGAAAAATCCTTAAGAACATAATTTTAAAATCATCTATTAAATTAATTATTATTACAAAAATTAAAATTTCTAACGTTTTTGTTAAGAAATGATTCTATGAACTGTCTCCTGTGAACATCATTTTCGGAAGAGATCAAAGAAATATTCTCGACGTCGATTCTGTGTTCTAGAATTCTATGTCTTTGTAATGATAAATTATTGTCTCCAATCCTCAAAGAATAACTAGTTATGCTCGTATTTTATTCGTGATTGCAATATATATATATATATAAAATTATTATAGCGGTATAAATATATGGCTGGGCTATATTGTTGGCAGCAGCATAGCTGGGCAGCAGCAGCAGCAGCAGGTATATTATATATATATAGAGATATATATATATATATATATATATATATATATATATATATATATATATATATATATATATATATATTTATACTTTTTTATTTTTTAAACAAATTTTAAACTTAATTCCATGAAAGGAGAACTGAAGATTTTTTGTACCTATATGTTAAGGAAAATAGTTGACCGAAATTAGGTAATAAGCTTTCAGATTTTAAGTGAAATTTTCTCATTACTGAGGTTTTATTGAGAGGAAATGACTACAATAGGCAGGGGACCCTTTAGTAACTATATTTTCTTCCCACGAACGGTTGCATGGAAGGAGATATTAAGGAGAAATATAGAATAGATATGAGAGGCAGCAATGAAAATAGAGATTATATTATATATACAAGATATATTATAGATTAGAATGATAATATAGAGATAGATTATAAGATAGAAAGAAGAGAGATAGAGATATATAAAAGAGGAGAAAGAATAATTAGAATATTAAATAATAAAGAGATTATAATTATATAATTATAGATAATTAAGAAAGAGTATATATAGAGATTGTGATAGTTTAATATGATTGAGAGATATATTATTATAGAAGAGATATAGATAAACAGTGATTAGAGGATAATAATATTAGAAATATAGAAATAGATATAATATTAGATAAAATGAGAATAGTGGTGAATAATTAAGATATATATATTAGAGATGTTAAAAAGCTGAGGGGTGGACAGTTGGAACCTCGGAGCGGGAGAGCGCCGCCTTGGACGGAAGGCACAAAAATCAGAAACTAGAGGTTCGTGTGGAAGAAAAAAGAATCGAAGAACTGACATGAGAAAAGATTCGATTGGAAAAGAAAAAAGTAGCAACGAAGTTAACAAAAAAAGTACTCAGCCAGGCAGCGTCCATATATAACGCGGTATGGAAAGGGGATGAAAGTGTTCGAATGGATTGAACTAGAAGTCGTTGAAGCCGAAAGCATCGGCACGAGAAATTGAAGGCAAGTCCTGGAGGAAAGAAAAGCGAGAAACAAAACTGTAAATTAATAAGATGAAAGTAATCAAAAGTTCAAAATAAAAAAAACCTGGTCGAAAGATGACAAATGAAGTATGTACCAGACCTAATGGTAAAAGAATAAACAACGAACGAAAAATAAATTATACGTGCAATTCTTACATTCTAGGCATGCTAACTAACTGATCTCTATGTTTGAAAATATGTAAGGCAAGAGGTGAAAGGAAAAGGAGAAGGAAGCGTGACTTCGGATTTTGCCTTCATGGAGGCACACACAAAAGACAGTCGCAAAGGTTGAAGACAAAATAGGAAGGATAAAGTGTTTGAACAAAATTGTAACATTTGCCCAGAGGCTTTGAGAATATAGAAACAGAACAGATGTTTTGAAAGTAAAGAGTCATCATCGCCTGAAAAAAACAACGGATAATGGCCTCTGGCGGCACAACTTAGGAGATGGTCATAACGGACAGTTTCCGATGCCGGCCCGTGCGGCTGTTAGTGTAAAGAATTAGAGAATGAAGGGGAGGGGGATAGCAGGAACTGAAAACAAGAAAATGATGCACAACGGCACAAGGTAGGAAAGATTATGCGGAAGGCGCACAGGCGGGGTGGTGGTAAAAAAAAGTATGATTGGAGAAAGTGAGAAGTGTGGTCCGCCCGGCGCCGTGCGCAGCAATGAGTAGTTAAAGAGATTGTGACCGAAAGCAAGGCAGTAAAGCAAAGCCGAAGAGTTGACTGAGAAAGATTCAGCGAAGATGACTGAGAAAGACCAAGCCCGAAGTCGTGCTTTATGAAGGACACTTCCGAAGAGGTTGAGACGTGGAGAGGCAACCATCCGAAAGGACGTGATTAGTAGCGCGCAAAGAGACTTTGAAAAGGGGTACGCCGGAAGAGTTACTGAGAGGGGCAACGCCGAAGGTTATGGAGAAGCGCAACTCCAAGGGGGGTTTGACGGAGAAGGCAACTTCCGATAAGTTACGACGAAGGCAAATTTCCGAAGAGTGACTGGAGAAGGGCAACCCGAAGGTTTACGAGAAGTGCAACTGCCGAAGAGTTTACTTGGATAATGGCTACTCCCAAGAGGGACGTTTGTAAGGAACGCCGATAAGGACGGAGAAGGGCAATTTCCGAATAGAGTTACTGGATAAGGCAACGTCGAAGAGTACCGGGATTAAGCAACGCCGAAGAGGTGACGTGATAAGGCAACGCCGAGAGGAAGTTAATAAGGACAATGGGCAAGGGCAACCTTAGATAAAGAAAGAAAGCAATCAAAGACGTGACAGCCCGGAACTCCAAGAACAAAACCGTTCAGGTTAAGTCATGGGAAGAAAATGAAACACAGAGTACGAAAATGGATGGTAGGAATGTTAGTCGACAACGTTGCCACCTCACGCAGGAGGGCCTTGTGGCGAGGAGGCAAAAAAAAATGAACAAAAAAAAACAATAAAGAGACGGAAACTTAAACCCAACCCAAGCGGGTCTAACGCAATTCGCTGAAGGGTTGCGCAAACGGAGCCGGCAAGAGAGGAAGAGGAATACACAGAAAACGAGGACGTAACGAGTTCACAAACAGAATGGCGAAAAGAAGGAGGCAGCCAACGAACGACCTTTGGAGTTCCGCCAAAGCACCAAGATCTGGTTGAGAGCAAGGCGCCGCCTGGGGTTACGGTAGGCGCGGAGTATTGGGAATGGCGAGACGTCAAGGCCCGCGAGCTACTTTACATTGGTAAGACCTCAGAAAAGAGATTGGCCCAACGTCACGCACAGAGTAAAGAGGGCAAGGGAGTCAAAATACTGGAAGGGTTGAAGTCTCGAGCGGACCGCAACCCTATCCAAAAGAAAGTTGCACAGGAACCTCCCAAAGGGAGAAACAGACTCTAGTACAGTGGCGGAGATAACTTGATAGAATGGAAAACTGACCGAGCAAACTAGGTGTATATGATAAGATTGCGTGAAAGTATAGAATGAATTTGGAAGTTAAAAGTGAAGGGCACTAATGAAAAAATAAAACGGTAAGTGGCAAGAGTTAGGGTAAGAACCAAAGACCAGAAGAAAGAGCGCCTGAATTAAGTCATAAGCTCAAGAAAATGGTAGGAATTGGGGGAGTGAAAACAAGGATGAAGGAAGATGGAAAGAAGATCGGCCGGCATCGCGTTCTGGTTAAGGAGACGACGGAGCCGAAGTGAATAGGGGGTGATGGGCGAGGCGAGCAGGATAAAGGTGGAAGGGACCGGCAGAGGGGGCAGGGGGTTGGACCGGGATTAAAGATAAGGTGCCAGGGGAGCGCAAGCTGGTACCGGAGTCCCGGGAGCAAGCATAAGACAAGGGTGGAGCCGCAAGGGGGCTTCAGAGGGGACCTGGAGTCAAGCATAAAGGCAGAGTTGGACCGCAGGGGTTGCCTGGTATTTGGCACCGGGAGCAAGAGAGTGAGGGGAGCCAAGTGGACCTGGCAGGTGCCGGAAGGGGAACAAAAAACAATTGCCGAACAAATAAGTTTGGGATTGACAATAAGGCGGCGCGGAGCAAAGACAAAATAGACCGGAGGTGGCATACAGTGACGAGATCGCCACCGGTGGGCACCTAGCGGAGGAAGTGGTATAAGCGGCTAGGGCCGGGGTACCAACCTGTCCAGTACCAGTTGCCAATTGTCCACAGACAGTCAGATGCCATACAACTCATAATTTATACATTATTAACAGTGTGAAATGGAATGAAGAGCTGTAGTAGGGATGAAAACATAGCAGCGGAGGACAAACTTTATGAAACAGGACTGCTGCAGTAATGGCGTTTGTGAGCGGGGGGAGTCGCGAGGCTTGTCAAGGTTTGGGGTTAAAGTTGGCAACTTGAGAGCAGTCAGAGAAGTCGTTCAAAGGGACTCACGTATCTCGGACCGGGATGGCGGAATCAGTGAGGGAGGAAAATGGCGGGTGGCCACAATCGATTGGCATTTCAAAACTCAGTATATTAACGGTGTTTGCAAAATTTAGCTTTAGCGTCCGAAAACGGTTCACAGGGTAAATGAACTCCCATAAAGGAATGTTTATGTGCCAGAATTGGTTTGGAGTCTGAAAAAGCTTCAGATAGTTTCATTGTTTGGAAGAATGAATGGGTTGGTTCAAGCAATGCATTCCTTTGGAAGTTTACTAGCCATCGCCAGCACGCCGCGGGTCACGAAGAACCTTGCGGTTACAAAGCGACAGGCAGTGTCGGCAAAAGCAAATAAATGAAAACGAACTGGCAAAGGGACTTGCAATTATCGATTGTTGGAAAGAGATTGGGCAAGTGCTAGTTCCAAGCACATGCGACTCGCTCTTTTCAGGGGTGAAATGGACGCAAAAGTCGCATGCTACGAGAGAGACTTTTGTAAGTTTGGTAGTTTGCAAGACGCTGATTGAGGAAACTTGGAAAATAATGGATGCGTGCCTTGGAGGTTAAAGTGTGAGAGTCAGTGAGAAGGCGAGTGAACAGCAACAAAAATCGAAAGCAAAAAGCCAGGGTTGTGTCAAATAATAGGTTCGTGGCAGCAGGAGCGATTGTCCGGCGAAAAAGTGGGGAAACATGCAGGGCAAGTACCATAAAGCGACGCAGAACCGTCCCGCTGAGAAAGCCAGCGCTACCGCGCAAGGAAGGACAAGGACCAGACCAATAAGCACAGTGAGCAAAGTCACAGTAGGAGTCGCGAATTCTGCGTTCGTTTGAAGGCTTCTGCTCTAATTGGAAGGCACGCAGTGTAACAATCCGGTTTAGCAAACAGCGGCACGATGACAAGTGTGTCACAAGATGCTTCGGGGTTAGAAGGCAGTGGATAGTTGGAGACAGGAGAGAAAAAAAAATGTGCCATGACTGTACCTATGCGTGACGGCGCCGGCAGACACACACTAAATGAGGTTGGGGGAAGTATGGAGAGTTGCGAGGCAGGATGTTTCCTGGTCAAATATGTCAGCCCTTGTGGACCAGCGAGACTCCAACTTGGCAAAGTGCGCAAAGACAGAAAATTGTTCAGCGATGGCTCGAGATGAAAAGTTGGCTTTAACTGGCAGTACACACATTTGTAGGCTCGGATGCTCAAAAGCGAGAAAAAGACGGAAAGAATGTACAATTGTCTCTAAGTTGCGGAACACAGCCGGAAGAGTCCTCGTAGACGCGTGCGCGAACTCGTGCTCCGGTTATTATGGCACTGTGGCGGCTCGCCCGTCAAGTACTGATGACCAAGAATGTTCGTGCAATAATCTGGAACAAGCTGGAAAAGGCGCTCCGCCACTAAATGTGTGCGTGTTTGCGCGAAGCGAACAGGCAGATTACGCGCTTGGCACGCCAAGGCTGCACAACCGACTGGAGCAAGATACAGTGGCGGCTGCTGATGGCTGCCGTTTCGAAGGTCACAGAGTTCAGGCGTACGTCAGACCGCAAGAACAAGCTTCAGTCTTGTCGATAGGAGGCTGAGCGGGTGATTAGATTCTGAGGAAAATATGGCGGCTGTATTTGAGGGAAACAGGCACGGGGCACAACAATTGCAAAACGGTGCCGGATGACTTACGAAAAGAGCAAGACATGCGATATTTTGGATAGACGCTGGAATCTGGCCAGATTGAACAAAGTTTCCGAAATAAACATGAATGTTGTGGAGGTTGGGCCATGAAAGAAAGTGGAAGAATAGGCTGAGGAGCCCGGGAAAAAGAAAATTTGCCCAAAAAAGATGCGCGTGGCAAGATGCCCACCAGGATGAATCATCCAATCGCCAACGCCCTTGGGCGGCGCGCACGGTGGGCCACTCCCGAGGTAGGTGGAACAAGAAATATGAAAGTGATAGCTGCAAATACTATGCTAGTATGAACTAGGAGATGCGTTGAAGATTCTTTGATGAAATAAAACATATAAATGAAACTTAAAGACAAAATGAAAAAAATAAGTGGAAAAAAATGGCGAACAAGCATGGATAAAAAACCTTCGGGATTAATCATGCAAAGACGGAGACGTGCGTACTTCGCGGGACTTAATCAGTGATGGGATACAGAGAATCGGCAAGAGCATCAAGCACAAGTTTAAGGGCAAAGGGCACAAGGAAGTAAAGGAACCAATTAGGGTCAACATACAGGTACTACGGATGTTGAGAAAATATTACGCAGATTTTTGTGGAAATATTTTGGCGAGCAGCCATGGTGAATAAAAAGTAACGGCCAGTCCGGCCGCCCCCAAATGAAGGGGGGTGGGGCGGTCGTTTCGGCAAGAAAACTAGGGTTAAAAGTAGGTGACCTGGACCCCAATATGTCAACAAAAAATGGTAGATTCAGTCAATACAAAAAAAAAAAAAAAAAAAAAAAAAAAAAAAAAAAAAAAAAAGGTATGAAGGGCGTGGTAACGAAGCCAACAAAAACAACCTGAACAACCGAACGTAACTGAACGAACCTAACAAACCAAAATCAACCGCTAACCGAACTTAACCGAACCGAACCAACCTAAACTAACCTGGACAACCAACCGAACCGAGTGAACCGATCCAACCTAACCGAGTACCCAAATGGGGCAACTTAAAAAAGGGTTGGCAGGTGGGGAAAAAAAAAAAAAAAAAAAAAAAAAAAAAAAAAAAAAAAACAAATTCGGGGATTTCAGTAGGTTTCGACTATCGAAGCCAACAAAAACTAAACTTAACCGAAACCGAACCGGATACTTACCCTTCAATAGATAACAACCGAACCTAATGCTGTGTCCCGGCTGGGCTGGACGGCATTTGTGTAAAGAATTTTCTACTTCATTGATTCTGATACGAAAACTTTGATTTTTCACCAAAAGAGGCGCGACAGAAAAAATATAGTGATAGAACTACATTGAGAGACCAAAGCTTGGTCGCACGGTGAAATACAGGGTTTGCGAGTCATTGGCGGAGCCAAGAAGCAAGCAGTCACTGTAGAACGTAAATTTCGCAATGATAAGAGGGCAGAATTGTCCCGTCTGGGTATCGATCGTTTAAGTTAAAATAATATGAAAAAAAGTGGATAAGGAAGTGGAGTAACAAGGGCGGGCAAGTATACACGAATCAATTAATGAGAGGAATTTAGTCATGTGCGGAATGAAACTGACGGAGTCCGGAGCCGGAGGCCTGGACCGGAAATGCATAAATATTGTCCAGCCCGCATACAAGGAAACTTGGGGGCGATAGTATGTTTGGATGTCGAAAGATTCAGGTTCCAAGTGCAATAAGGCTAGGAAAGGGTGAAGTATAGAGGAAAGAAAAAGAGACCCGGGAAAATCGTGCTCTGAGTATGTATCATGGTAAGTAAAAGCGGAAGACTAACGGTGGTTAGAACTAAATTTGCTGAGGCGGGCAGCAAAGTCAAGCGATTGCAAGTGGTGCAAGCAATACGAAAATCCTTAACAGCCCACTGCATATAGTGTCGGTCAGTTCAGTGAGCGGGTGCCGTGAGACGAACGTGGAAGCACAGAGAATATGGGCTCACTCGTTGAGAAATATCCTATGATATAGAGATTATAGAGAGATAAGGATAAAATAATGATAGTTATTAATATTATAATTATAGATGAGAAGTGAATATTATATGGAAGATATAGATATATAGATATATTATATTAGAATAGATTAATTATTAAGAATGGAGAGATGAGTGAGTAGAGTTATTATTAGAGGAGATAGTAATTGGCTGAAAAAACCAGAACAAAAGCAAAAAAAAAATAGATTCGTTGCGGGGTAGTTGCGCCGGGTAATTGACACAATCTCGCGCGAGTAGCAATAGGTGAGACGATTGAGTGAGGTAACTATAGATTACTAAAGGTTGTAAAAGAAGAATAGTTGATAAAAATTACAAGAAATTTGGAATAGATAAAGATAATAGTCCTGATGAATAGGAACAGAATTAATTGAAGGGCTGTGCTAAAGATAATGAGGAAAAGGACATCTGAAGAAAAACTCGAATTTCTATGTAAAGAGTTGAGATTAAGATTGGGAGGAAAGAAAACGGATTGAAGCAGCGTTCGGGAGGAAGTGGAATGGAGGAAGTGTGCCTGTGCAGGAAATTCTTGGTGATGAAAGCGGCTAAAGTCGTGAGTTCGCATATGGTTTTGCAGAGGGGATTGTGGGGAACCGTGATTGTGTTATTATACTGCAACTAGATTGAGATTGAAAGAAGAGGTAGATTGGCTAAGTACATGGTGTGTTTGGGACAGCTGAGGGGAGCGTTTTAGGGCTGAAAAAATAGTGAGTTGAAAATGATAAATGACCATTTAGTACTGGGTGGGGGAAAGAAAGAGGGAAAGAAGATAACGAGAGTACAAGAAGTGAGGTGGTGTGGGTCATGAAAGGAAGGAGAAGGCCGTTGGGTGAAGCGGAGTAAGGGGTACTAGTGGGTGGGAAACCGACCGCTGGGAAAATCGATGAAATAAGGAGGGAGTCAGTAAAAGAAGTGCCTATACGTAGAGAAATGTATAGAAGAAAATGCAGATCGAAGGAGGTTAGTGTGAGGTAATAGGGGGCAGTACCCAGGGATGAACCGCAACAGTGGACCGAGAGGCCTACAGTGAGGGTCCGTGCCAGCTCGGAAGCCCCGAGGGCACAGGGGAGTTACTTGTGCCACGAGTGCATCTGTAAAAGTAAAGGGAGGGAAAAGGGGTGGCTTGACGACTTGACTCGCGCCGAAACGGACAGATCTTAACTGCGCGTGGTGCGTATTTAGGGGCACAGCACGGTTTCGAATCTGAGGGAGAAAAGAAAGAAGAAGAAGAAGAAGAAAAGTAAGTGAAGAGAAGAAAGAGCAAAAAAGAAAAGAAGAGAAAAAGATTAGATTAGATATAGATAGAGATTATAGATATTTATAAGATATAGATATTATAGATGATAGAGGAAGAGAATTTGATGATATTAGCAAGAGAAAGAAGGAGATTTGGATAGTGAGAGAAAAAGTTAAAATTATAAGATGATAAATTATTAATGATAGATAATATAGATAATTTTTGTTAGATAATATAGAATAATGGATTACGAGAGATTATAAATAGATAGAGGACTAGACGATATAGAGACTAAGATAGATGAAGATGTATAGATTGATATGACAAGATATATTACTGAGAGATTGATATGATCGTTAGAGATATTATATATTTGCTAAGTTATTGATAATATATATGAGATAGGTATATATATGATGAGAGATAAGAGAAAAGGAGATAATGAAATTATGAAATGATGATAATATTAGATTAGAGAAGAGTATTATAGATGTACACTTTCGTAAGTGTAGACTATGGTATTCTGGTAATGATTAAGAATATTTGAATATGTATGGAGTTTAATTGATGACATAGGTGACATAACCGGTTTGGAGGGGGAGGCTATCGGGTGATGGTGAGTACTTTACGAGTTAGAGTGACTTGGTAATAGATAGGGGTTATTATGGAGGAATGTATAGTATTTATAAATTAGATAGGATGATTTTTATATATATATATAGTAGTGTGTAGGATATAGACGGAGTGAAGCAAGCGTACTTCAAAAAAGCAAGTGTTCCTTGAGCGTGATGGTGTCGGATCCGGAAAAAGGAGTGGGCGTGGCTCGTGTGATGTGTGCTGTTTGAAAAGGAAAAGTAACGAAGGGGCCGGACGTTGCTTCCGGACTCGGGACGGATAGCGGCAAGATGACAGGAAGTACGTACGTCGGAGTTAAGGTGGGGAATATTATAAGTTGTAACATGAATCATTAGATTAAAAATCAGACCCCCAGGAAGACGAGCCACTCTAAACTGAGGCTCCGCTGGGGCATCCCCACCGATTATTAATTGCATACCAGGCCACCGCCACATTCACAAACTGCCGACTGAGAGTACTCTCAGCAATGCGTTCCCGGGGCGTCTCAACAGGGATAACTAATAATTTTAAACCAGACCTTGTCCAGCGCTCACCTCTATGCATAACTGCCCACCAAGACTGGTCCTAATATTCACAACAGTTGAACCGTGCTCGACGACGTTGGTGTTTTACCTGCAAAGAGCAGCTGGGACACACCGGCAAACTCCGAACCAATTCCTCAAACCCTTTCGCAGAGGCCTCACACATAAAGCAAGCTAGTCCGCATAGAAGATGGCTAGGGCAGCCTTCGCACCGTCGCCAGGCGCCACAATGCGAACCGAGAGGTGGAAGCGGAGTCGGAGCGGAGAAGTTCGGAATTTGTGAAGAGAGTGAGTGAGTCGGGGGAGCGAGGCGGGAGGCGTGAGGCGTTAAGTGTGTTGAAAGAGGGGGGAGGCGGAATGTCGGAAAATTTGGAAATGACGCTCACAGAACGAGCAACACTAGCCCCCCAGCATCCCACCTCGGACAGGTCGGCATAACCCCAGCCAGAAGGTAGTTAGGCACAGCCCACCCGCGCGAGAGATGATGAAAGACATCGCTGCAAGGCATTATTAGGCGGACAATCCCGCTGACTAGCAGAATATATTATCTGTTGGCCCGTGCAGAAGCGTACCACCAACACCATAGATAATACACGCCTTGATGAACGCCGTTATAGAGCAGACGCCGGCTGCAATAACAAAAAAATAAACGGAATAAATTTAGGCGCGCTCCTTCAGTTGTCTCAATGATGGTTGTTTGCATAGTATAAGATGTTGAATCCACACAGCGCACACGATGGCTGAATGGCATCCGGGCTTGGTCACAACAATGCCGCAGTTACTGCGACGTCCAGCGGTTGAAAAAGAACCAGTAGTTAGATTCTTCGACTACACGTAAGAAAGCTAAGGCCCGATACATTCTACAGGACCCGTTTACTCGCCCGGAAACGAGAGATCGGGTGCCGACATGCTTTCTTCCGCCAAGCGGGCGAACTATACGCTAAAACTGCTTGGGTGGTTGACATTTCTCTCAACTAGCCAAACACCAACATGCTGGCAGCGCGTGCTGGACGCATTGCACCAGGGTAAGGGTCACGTATACGTTGCGAGTGGCCTCATTGCAATGGCTCGGATCTAGCATACCTTGTAAGTCCGCTGCTTTACGCTAAGAGACCGCAGTCCCGAAAGACCAATGCCATTCTGGCACCGTGAAACCCACCATGTCACACACGTAGCACTAGCTTGCACGGACTGGCCCAAGACTTCGGTCTGAGTGAACACATTATTGTTGTGCCGGAAGAGCTTAAGGAAAAAGCACGTTACCTGAGGAGGCAATTCAGCAAACACGTCCTACCGGGTAACCGCATTCTCAAAACACGCCTGTATGTGTCAAGGCGAAGTTGGTGTAAGCAAAAGTGCCCAACAGGTGAGTAAACCGTAGCACAAAGCTGCCTTAAAAGTGCTTATCTACGCGTTGTAAAGATTTGTGAAACGAACAGGAGGTAAATTTCGGCGAACGGGTGTGATTTCTGATCCGAAGTGATTTACCGGAACCAACCGTATAACCATATATCAACCTAAGTAATGAGTGAAACTCTTGCCTGATAACGTGCACGGCGCCGTGCAAATATAACTGCTAGGGTGTGAGAATGTTCCGGTAGGAGGGAAATGCAAGTGGCCGAAGATTTAACTAGATAATGTCCTTCAAACATTTTGGAGAAACAACTGGTAATATATGAATCTCTACAGATGTTCTACGTAGAAGTTGGAAACACAATGAACCGGGGTAGCAGAATGACAAACTAGAGTAAAGCGGGACTAGGAATTTTAGAGACAAAATAAATGCTTACAGACACTTGGGGAACAATGATAATGCCGTATGTGTGAGGGGATTGAAACTACAATACGTCGGAGGAGGTAACTCAGGTTGGAGCTGTCGTAGGCGTAGGGCGGAGCGAGGAGTCGGGGAGGGTAATGGGAAGAGGGGAGTGTCGAGGCGGAGCGGAGCGGGAATTGAAAAGGTGGAGGCGGAGTCGTGAGTCGGAGGCGGAATGTTGCAAGTAGGGCGGCGGCGGATCCGGAGCCGAGGCGGGGCGGACTGTCAAGATAGGGAAGAGTATTGAGTAATGAAAAGGGGTGAATCTTGACAAGGTGTGAATGGGGGTCTGGTGGTGAGTCAATCACGTCGGGCAAGTGCACGACGTTTACGACTGCCAGTAGCGAGCGCAAAATGCAATGTCCAAACCGTGCGAAGGAGGAACCTGCCGGAGGTTGCAAGGGAATGTATATCCGAGAGTAAATTGCAACCGCAACCGGAGACCGACGATAGAAGATGCGGAAGAAATGACCACACCCAGGACGAAGAGAAATGTCGCAAATAGACAAGGATATTGTACTACTGCTGGTAATGTGAGCTCAGCTAACCAGTGGAAGCCGAATTGAAGTCAACAACAATAACAAGCGTGTAGCTTTACAGGTTGCAAGGGGGCAGTGTTACAGGGTGGCACGAAGCCAACGAAGAAAGAGAAACGCTTGTACAGAGTTAAGTTGGAGGAATACGACAGACTATCCCCCCGGACGACCGGCCAAGCAGGGGCCAGAAAGCGCGCAGAAATAGGAGGAAAAGCGCGAATACTTGAGAGCTTTAGGCGAAAGCGTTCGACAGATCTTAATCCAACAATGAGCGGGGTGAATGGGCTGGTGGCTTGCTCGCAGCTATTATATATAATCAGACCTATGAGAAAAGAGGAGGAGGACCGTCAGTAGTGCTAGACACACACACACACACACACATCATCATCGGTGTCACACACACACCATGCAGACAGGGGATATAATGAATGAGAATTAAGGAGACCTTGGATATAGATTATAGTAATATCGGATACGATAGGTAATTAAGAATAGAGAAATATAAAGATATATGATTGATATATAGATTGAATTCATAAGATAGCAGTAATGATAAAGTAGATATGATAACGTGAAGTGCAAAAAAATCAGGGCGCTTACTCGAAAGGCTTCAAAACAAACTTGTTCAAGCGACAGGGAAGATAAGCCTAACAGAACTAATGCTTGAAGGAAGTTTATGGGGCATCGAGCGGCACAATACTAACGAAGACCGATCAGGCAGGGGTGGGAGTTAAAAAGGGAAGAAATTGGTAGTTTAGAAAAAATGCTGGAATGTAGTTTGGCAAATTACTGTAATGATGACACTTACGGCAAGAGATGGGGCTGGCGGACTGAGCCCAATTGGCAAACCCCCCCCCCGAACAAATGGACCGAAGTAATTGCTTAATTTGCAACTTAAGGGAAGGAAATAAAATACAAACGTGAACGTGCGGACATACACGGCGTTCGTCGAGGGCTGTTGTGGGTGGCATATCAGGCTCAAAGTGGCAGTGTTTGTCAAAGACTAGAGTGGGGGACATGTCGCCGGGCCTAAATGGACAAGGAGGGCAAAGACTTTCAGACGGAAAAATACTTGGATGGGCCAGGACCAGAAAAATGCACGAAAAGGTTGGAGGTTAAAGGTGGTCGCAGCATGGCGAAATCAAAATCCGCACGTCATTTGGGGTTGGAAAAGGAAAAAGTGCGAAACGGCGGCCTGCTCAGTGTTTGCGTATCCTGATGAAAAGGCAGACAGTAGACTTGGGGAGAGGCACAAGGGGGAGGGAGAGATCGGGGATTTATGTGCAGGAGTTGGAGGTCGGGAACAAATTGCAATCATAAAGGGGTTGGGGAAAGTGGGAAAGGGTCAGGGAGATTACAAACAAGGATCGACGGAAAAGATGTAGCTTGCCCCGGCTAGACAAGCCGAAAAGGGGATGGGGAAGCGACAAGGAGAAAGAAGAAGATACATAGGGCACTGGGCCGAAAAATACGGTGGGGTTGGATAAGTTAAGTATGGAAAGGGGACTGAGACCCAGGCAACAGCAAGAGGGTTCGGAGCGGGTAGCAGGTTGGAGCAGCGTGGGGACTGAAGAAATTGTGGTTAGACTCAAAAAAAAAATGAAATGGCCTTCAAAGATAAGACTCCAGAGGCTTCGAAAGTCAGCCAATTAGCAGGAGAAAGAAAAAAAGGTGTGATCTCGCAAACGGGTTCATGTGGGAAAAAAACCAAAAAAAATGGAGTGTGATTTGGAGTCATGGCAAAGCCATTAAGTTGAAAAAGCCAAAAAATATTTGTGCGGGCATGGGGGAGTAATTGGCTATGCGATGCATATGGCAAGGGGAAGGCATTGGCGAAAAAAATTGAGAAAATGGTGAAGCAAAATTGGCACCAACATTAGGGTTGGAGATAAAGAAAGGCCGAAAGAATGACAGACAGTACAATACACTCGAACGACGTGTGAGAGTTTCGAAAAGAGCGACATGGTCTGCGGCCAATCTAAAATGGCGCAAACATAAGAAGTGATGCGTTCTCCTCGTGGGGGAAATTGCTTACCGATACAAATAGGGAAGTCCCGTTAGCTTATGTGCATCCGGGCGGCGCGCCGCGTTGGCGAAACTCAACAGTGCTCCCGGCGTAGGGCGTGGCCAGTATGACCGCAATCCACTTGGCCTGCGGGCCTCCATCGCCGAGGCCAGCAACAACACCACTTAAGCTTGCTAACCAACCGACGAGCTAGTCCTCCGGGGCCACAGGAACCAAACCTATCGCAAGAACTTTCAGTCGAGTCTCCTGCATAAGGCTCGGGCTGTGACACCACACAACGCCTCGAATAGGCATGTCCTGTTCTGATGTCCAAGCGGCTCCCCCGAAACGTCCTCGAAAGATTTGGTTCCAGAGGAACATATTGGACGTTTCTTATACCGCTGATTCCAACAAGGCCTCACGACGATTAATACATGACACAGGACAAATACCTTCTCATATATATATTAGAAGCTTAGAAAGAAAAAGAATGTATGTGAGAGATTATAGAGATATTTATATAGATGATTATAAAATATGTATGATACCTTATAATTTATAAAATGAAGATCTTATAAATTATATAGGTTCGAATTATATGACGGCCAGAGGGGGATGCGGAGGTCCGAGCGGAGGTCCGAGGCGAGGCGAGGCGGAGGCGGAGGCGGAAATGTTGAAAAGGGTGAGCGGAGCCGGAGGTCGGAGGCCGGGGATAAGGGTCAAGAGGCCGTGGAGTTCAGGCGAGGCGAGTTCGGTTAATGGGAAGAGTGGGGCGGATCGAGCGGAGGCGAAAATTTGTGGGAATCCGACGCCACAACCCTGGGTAGGGATTTCCTAATACAAGTCTGGAACTACGTGGTAGATTGGCATCAAGAACGGACTCGGGCACGGACAAACATTAGGTAACGTCCACAACACTGGCAGGGTCAACCGCCAATAAAGACGATATCCGAACCATCAAAAAGAGTGGTTGCAGGTGCTGGGTTGGCCGTGTTGTTATCAAGCGGGCCAGCGGTGTACATAGAGATATTATGAATAAGGAGAATAAGATATATATTAATAAATAAGGAAGAAAGAGATATAGAGAGAGAATGAGAGAATAGAAGAAGTATATTATAATTATATAGAGATTATATATATGACTAGAGATGACATTGTATACCGTATATAAAAGCATAACCTTTTTTTCAGAGAGGTAGGAGATAGATAGACGGAGTAAAGGCATAAAATAACGTGACGCAAGAAAAGAAAGCCCAGCCTCTCGCCCGCCTTCTAGAGAAGAGTATATATGTATTAATATCGAGGAGATACAGTTTGTTGGAGATATAAATATAAGGATTATGGAGTAGGTGTGGGGTTTAGAGATAATGTATAGAGATATAGATATAAAGAGATATATATTATAATGAGATATAGATAAGAGAGTAGCATCAATGATGGTTCAGCTGGCGGCGCGGAGGGCAAAGGGGCAGAAAACGAGGGATTAGATTTAATCGAACCTGGTGAAAGAAAGGAATGCTGAGTAAAGTTAGGGTCCGGATTGTATCAGGTAAAGTTGTTTAGACAGGTTTACAAAAGGGAGACCGTGTGAAGCTAAAACTAAAAGTAGCTTCACATGTCTATATCACAAAAGTGACGTGAGAATAAGTGAAGTGGGACCTCAACCAATTCCGTGCGGCAAGCTTGAGGACAGTAAGAATTAGTTTACAATAGAATTAAAATTAGAAAAAAAATGAGTTCGAAAATAATAAAGTTGTAAGTTGGTAATTGAATAACTACAAAAAGAATTTTGCAGAGAGAGATGACGGCAGATTCAAACGGAATATGGAATTCGGATTGAGTAATGAGGAAATGAGTCTCCTTCGCCCAGTGAATGAATGTTTATTTAGGAGTAACGGTGGAAAACACTGAAGCAAAAGAAAAAGAGAATGAGATATGATATTAATAGTGAGAGAGATCTTTTAAATGATATTAGATATTTTGATATATTTATATAAGTAGTATATATTATATATATGATAGACTTAATGAACTCGTCACACCCCACAACCTATCATCTCCACAACCCACACTAGAGAGATAGATTTATAGTAGCAGGGTGGCAAGGTACAAAGACGGGGACGGCGACTTAAGATCAGTTTGGGCGGACGGGAACTTTTGGACTTGCAGATTGCGAAAACACGACTGGACTTTTGAGCCGGGGGAAATGGACTGGTGGCTGGTAGGCACGACGTGGGCAGAGCTAGACGGGCAGATGGGGTGAGTTGCTGGGTATTTAGTCAGTTGTCCCGTAACTGGAGTTGAAGAGGTATGATGTTAGAAATACTATTGAAGATTTAGCGAACTATAATAATAGAATAAATAGGAGTGAGATAAGTGTATGTATTTGATGAAGAGATGGTGTGTATGTGTTATGAAGTATTAGAGGAGTAGGTGTTATTATCTTAGGAGGTAGCAAGGTTATTGAGTAAGGTTGAGTAGTGATTAGTACTCTGATTTCCATTCAGCTATTGCATGCAGCATCATCATGGCATTAGCATTCAAACCACCCGTTGGTTCGCCCCAATGACTGGGTGAGGGGCTCGAACAGTGTTGTAGCGAGTTAAATCGAGAAAAGGGAGATAGATATTGACACAAGCGAAGTAAACCCACTGTACCGCCTGTGAACCATTGATGTGGGACTGTTCGCGCACGAAAAATCCACCTATGAGCTGCACGGGGACCTCTGGACGTGACCGCACTGATCGCGCGGCAGCGAGAGGGTGGGTGTTTGCAGAGTGGTGCCTGTCCCAGGGGGCACAACCAACACCCTTGACTAAAACCTGGAAGGGACTCCGATCTGATTGGTCTACGGGGTGCTTTCGTGCCCTCGGCTCTCAACTCCAGGGTGTGCACTCTCAGTACCATTTTTGTCTGCGTGTGGTCGACTTCATATTCCGACTTGTGTGTCGTGGACGGGCTGGGTCGCAAGGTCCAGGCGAGTTCCAACGTACACTCAGGCCACTTTATCGTCAGTCCGGACCAATTGTCCGTGTATGCTAGCCTGGCATTGTATCTGGCCACAGACCGACATCGAAACAAGACGGGTCAGGGAGCCCTGGCAGACATTGATTGCAACTCCGGAAGTGATTCGGGCATGTGCGGTCCGCCGTAAGCAAATGCTTTCGGCGCACACGAACTACGGGGTGGGCCCGAAGTCGGGGAGGGCTCAGCGAACACAGATGTACGTGAGATCGATAGCTTCGGAGTGCCAAGACAGGTATGGCTTTACGAAAGGAATTCTGAAGACACAGTGGTGTATCACTAGAACCGTTGCACACACAAGACACTAGCTGCGCAAGAACTGAGTCGCTTACAGTGCCTACCAGGATTTAATGCACCAACTATCCTGTCCGGCAAGACTCAACGTTACGCGTTGACTTAGCAACTGCGGACAGCAGCCTCCTTTGGTTGTCCAACGAGAGCCCTGGAAAGTTTTAAGACTCAGGCACGTGTGGGTCAGCGCTTCAACGAGCAATTAACTCCAACCGAGACGGTCCGCATGTCAGACCATTTCGGGAACGCGACTCCTTTGAGCTTACGGACGTTGGCGCAACACCCGTTCGGTGACGATTCACCTCTCAATATGTCCGACCAAGTGCCGTCGCAACTCGCGGCGCAGTCACCGCACAAATGTAGAGTAGAGAAGGTCGTACGATAGAGATAGTTATGATTGAAACGATGGGTAGATGAGAGTAAGAGTGTGGAGATTAGAGAGAGGATTGGCATATGAAAGATTCGGAGGTATGCGTGGTGTGTGAGGGTATTGGAGGAGGGGGATGGGTAGAGATATTTATGAGATGATGATTATGGGTCATTGAGATGGATGATAGCGGAGTGGTAAGGAGTAGTGTGAGTGTGTGGAGTAATGATTTAGGGATATGAGAAGTTGGATAAGAGTGTAGCTTATATACATAGGTCCCAGAAGGGATTGCGCCGGGCATGGGGACTATCATGCGGCTGCGATTGGCCCTAGTAAAGGCGGGAATCTCCGAGACTAGCGCGTGATGATAAGATCCAGTGGTCGGCTCGATGCTCGCGACTTGTTTCCAGCGGTCCATGCGAGTTGTGGAACACCGCTAGGGATGTGGTGGGGTTATTCGCTCTCCGTAGTCAGGGTATACAAGTGCATCTTCTTTGTCCTCACGTAGGGCCCGTTCAAGAATCTTGGGCTGTTTCAAGACGTCTTTCCTTGAAGGATTCTGCGGCCTAGTGCATAAGATTGAGCCTAGGTTGGGTTTCAATATGCGGTAGAATGTGATAAGTCAAAAGGGGGGGTTGTGAACGAAAGTTAATTTGAGACATGATAGTTCTGAGATGGAAAAGTTGGGGACGGGCCTCAGTCGAGTGTTGTGTTACCGGAATATAGTGATTGGCCTGTCTAGAAGGTAAGAGGATTTGAGTATAATGGAACTCGATAATGTTTGAAAAGTGTGTGGGGTTGGCGGTGCGGTTTAGCTAGGTGAGATCTAAGATTGATGTGGATTGATGAAAAGGTAGTTGTTGATTGTGGAAGAGCAGATTTAAAGGCTTGAGTTGTGGAGGGAAGGAAAGAGGGGCTGCATTGCGGGGAGTATATGGGGGGAACAAGCGAGAGAGAGGAATGAGATAACGGATAGTGATGTAGAAGTAGGGGGGACTGAGATGGGGTCAGGCGGGAGGGAGTATAGATAGGTAGGGAGAGAGAGAGAGGGAAGTAGATAAGTCATATTTAGATTTGAGAAGTGGATAGATGTACGGGAGTAGAGAAGGAGATGGGAGAGAGAGATTGGGGGTGAGTGAGAAGAGATGGGGGTGATGGAGGTGTTGGGTGAGGTGTATTGTGGTGAGGGTAGTTAGATGATTAGGTTAGGATTTAGAGTGTTGGGCGTGGGACATGGGGAGCCTTGGAGGTGAGGCCGTCGAATAGCGGGAGAGGGATGGGTGTGTTTGGAGTGGGATATGAAATAGTAAAAATTGCAGAGTAGGGGACAGAGAAGGTGGCTTTTACGGGAAGCTTTAAGTGTTTCGTGTTGCCGCGTGTGAATAGTGGGCGTCCTTGTGTTAAGTGAGGTGTGTTGGGATTGGATGTGTTTAATTGGCGTGTGACAGTGGTGCGAGATGCTCAAGACGGTTTCGCGCGCGAGCGAACCGACAGCGCGCGCATACAAAAATTAAAAGGAAAGGATCTGTGGGTGGTTGACAGGTATTTGGGAGAGTGGAGAATATATGTTAAGTACAATTTGTGTAGTCTGATTTGGCTAACGAGATACAGAGAATGTAAGGCATAACAGAGGCGCGCGGCGAGACAACAACTGAACGGAGGTTAGTAGGGTGAGAAATTGAGAGTAGAGGTAGTGGAGGGTGTTGGCCGGTTTACTGTTTGTGAGGGGGAAACAGAGATTTATCTCATGTAAGTGGGGAACTGTGTTGTATCTATAAAGCGAGGTAAAACTGAAGTATCTAGTGGTGATTAGTGAGGGCAAAGCGAAACGGTTCGGTGGTACCGAAAAGTGAGGAGGTGAAGGATGTAAAGCTTGTAAACCTAAGTTGCGGAGGTTATGGATAGTTCGTAGTGACAGGGGTGGGGAGTTATGTTGGAAAATGGACTATATAAAAAGGACAGAGATCTTACGCGGTTCACGACCGAAAAGATGAATTTCGGGGCAATGAGTATGTTTCGGCAGGGTGAAGCGGGCGTGCAGTGAATTCAGTAAAAAAAACACGCGTTGCAATTGGGTGCGGTCATTCTTCAGTCGTATCACAGGGAGCATTATTAGATTGGTGGGTATACTAGAGAGTTTAGATGGTTGGGTGTGATATGTGATAGAGATCTAAGTGGGTGGAAATGGATGATTATACGAGGAATGGTGTGTGATGGAGATTGTACGATCGAGTTATGTGTTGTGTATGTGGTATGAATGTTTGTGGGTTGTGTGGTATTGGTATGTTAGGGTAGTGGTATGTGAGGCATCGCGAGCTTAGGTGGGTAGGGTTTTTGATGGGGGAGATCGGTGTAGGGAGGTGTAGATGTGTATTGGAATGGTGAGGCGAGGGGGGAGATGAGTATGGGGGGTCTTGTATTGGAGTATTAGAAGTCGATGGGGGATTAGACGGTTTAGATCGCGTCTGGAGTGTGTGTTGGGGAGGGTTGTGGTGTTTGAATTGATGTAAGGGTGAGTTGGTTGGGGGATTATATTAGGGGGTTGTGGTCACTCGATGACTCTTATTTAATGAGGTTATAGCTGGGATAACAAAAGTAAGGCACCGATAATAGTGGTGTGGCCGATGAGAATTGAAGAGAAAAGAGTCAGGGGTTCGTGAGTAGAATTGATTATAACGAATGAAGTGCGGATAGGTCGGTATTATGGTAGGAGTGTGAATGGAAAATGAAAAGCTTGGGCTGCAAGACACAAAGGCAGAGTTGGAGTGTGGAATGCACTGGGTATAGAGGAGCGAACCAAGTAGATTTTGCTGATTGTTGGATTGGGTTCTCGACGATAGATAGTTTGTTGGAAAGATAGGGTGAGATTATGATAATGGCATAGTCGTGTAGGCAAAAATGGGGCCTTGAAGAGGATACATAACAAGTGGGATAGCGGGGGCGGGATTAAGAAAATCATGGTGGTGGAGTGTGGTATAGGTAGAGATTGAGGAGGCAAAAAGCTGAAATTCTATGAGGCCGAAACAAAGAGCATTCAAGGAGAGCGCGTGAGAGAACGAGGGTTGAGCCGAAGGGAAGACAGAGCTTGGGCTTACCTGAAAGGGCGAACCGTTACGTGAAGGGGTAACGGCGAGGAAGGGCGTTCGGAGACCAGGACCAAGAAGGGTGGGCGAGAGGTCTTTAAGGGGGAAGCTTTTGTGCTCGGTGTCCATTAAAAAGAGGCTGGTCACCGACAGGGCGAAAGCCCTGGCTGGGAGGGTTGTAAGATATAGATGTTGTATTATATAGAGGAATGATAAGATAATGAGAGAGAGAGTATATTATAGATAGAAAGATAAAGATAGAAAGAAATAATATATATAAGAGGATATAATATGGAAGAGAGATAGATGAAATATATTAAGATGATAAGTAAAGTCCTAGAATATTAACTGGGTTTGAGGTTAATGCGAAAGAGAGTTGAAGAGATTGGAAAATTATTTGAGATGTGAAAAGGATTGGGTGGAAAGTTGAATCGTATATTGAGAGGAAGGTGTAGGGTTGATGACGAGGAAAGCCGCGTGAGGAGGCTAGAGGGTGGCAGCGGGAACAATGGACTGAGGGAAAAGAGTTAGGAGATTATGGTGACGAAAATGGAACGGATGAGGCCGAGGGTAGTTAGGTGTAGGGTGGGAAGGGAGGAGGAGGCTGGGGCAAGTTAAATGCCTGGGTTTAGTATAAGTAAGTGTTGGATGCTAAAAGGATAAGTGAATAAGGAAGGAATCCATGATGGGTAGGATTTTTACTGAGTAGTGTGTGTGAGAGGAAAGAGATTAAGTCCCGGGAGGACCTAGGTCTGGTGGGATGAAAGGTGTACCGGGTTAATTGATAGTAGTAACTAGGGGCTAGGAAGATATCAGTTAATATGATCGGAAAGGACGGAAGGGGGAGCATGAGGGTACAATTCGGTCGAGTGGCGTATCGGGGTGTTTGAGTTGTGGATTACTTGAGATAGTAATAGAAGTGTTGAGCAGGGGAGAAATGTTGATGGATGAATATGTAAAGTGACGGTAGTTTAACATGAGTTTGGGAATCGGTGGATTGAAAAAAGGATAAATGTTGGAAACGTGATGGTTAAGATGGTGAATGCTATTGGCAGGGTAAAAGAAGATTAGGAATTGGGAGGACGTGGGTGTGTTCATGCGAGGGGGATGAAGGGTGAGGAGGGCTGGTCGTGGAATTCGACTGCGTGGGGAGACCGAAAAAAGGGGAGGAGTGTTCAGCAAATTTGAGAATGGCGGGAGGAGGTGAAAGGGAGTGGGCAGGAGAAAAAATAAGGCAGATATTGTTGGAAGGAGATTATTATGCGTATGGTGTTGAATGTGACGATGGGTAGTATTGGGGCCCACTCAGGCCAGGGATTGAACCGCCACAAGGTTGCGATTAGCTAGACTCGGTTGGAGGGCCGTGCGCGGCCGTTACTAAGTCTGAGGTTGGAGGTGGTTGTGAGTTCCCACTAAGATGGGGAGAGAAAGCAGATCGGATGAATGCTTGGGTTGTTCGGTGGGTTCGACTTGTGGGTTAGATCTGTTCTAACTACTGCGCGTGTCTGATTGTGGTACAATGGGGAACGCCCGACCCCTCAGGCGGGGCAAAAGCTGTGAGAGGATGATTTGATCGGAGATGAGAGCGCTGACAGATTTAGAGTTGATGAATATTAGTTGTTAATTATTTAAACGTGTTATAGGAATTGGTGGAGAAATTGTAGTGATGGGGATATGATATCGCTGTGGTATGAGGTGGAGTTGGAGCTATACTAGTGAGATCAGTATGTATTAGTTATTAATGTTCATAGACAGCGTGTGTTAAGTTATGTTTAATGCAGTAAGACCTGGCGACTCTCTTATGGTTAGGATGTGGGGTCTTATGATGGAAGTACTATGCGGGTTATTAAGGATGAAACTAGGTTAGGATGTTATCTATATAAATATAGATTATAATAATAATTAAAAATAATTAATGAATACGTAGGAAATTGATTTAAAAGAAAGAAAAAAAACGGAGTGTTGGCAAGGGTAGAGTTGATCCAAAAGAATTGGCAGGACCACAAAGGACCAAAGTTACAAAAGGCTCAATACACAGTACAGTGTTTGGAGAAACTCAAGTACAAGTTACAAGGACTCCAAAAAAAGGTACTTTGAAGAGTCAAGGAACAAGTAATCTTGTACGGAACCCAACCAGGAATTTTCTCCTTAAATTGTCGATGTATTTACTCGGAGATATAGGAATAACATTTTCCTAATTATTACCCACCTATATAAATAGTAAGAGAGAATATATTATAGATAGATCGTAATGATGTGATTTGTTGGAGGAAGTGACACCGGTTAAATTACTTATAGACGGATGTCAAGGAGACAGGGTAAAGAAGGTAATCCTGCAAGAGTACCCAAAGATTGAAGTGTGAAACCGGCAAGGGCTATAGTCTATCAATTATTGGATAGTGAGGTAAAAAGTGAATAAATTAATATTAGGTTAAGAAAAATAGATGCAAGAAGGTGCTTACAAAGAGGCCCCTTATAAAGGTGAAAACTGTTCACTAGAATTGGCGGAGAACAAAAGCGAGAGAATTTTCAAGTTGGGAAAAATTTGTGACTTAACTGGTGAGGGTGGCAAGAAAGAATAAATGGGTTGAGCAAAAAGGTTCAAAAACGTTAAAGCTAAGCAAAAGACCGGACCTAACGGGTACAGAAGCTGGCCAGGGCGGTGCCACGCAAAGAAGGAGTTACATTAAACATTCAGGGCGCAGGTGGAAAAGACGCCGCCGAAGAGAACAAGATTAGATATATATAATCATAAGATTTATAAATTAGATAGATAGATTATTATATCTAAGGCATTATGAAAATCAATCTGCGTATATTCGTATATAGAGAGGAGGATAATAAAATAGAGAACAAACGGTATAATTAGGCTAAGACAGAGAGAGAGAGCGTGCAAAAAATGTGGATGGTACGGTGGGCAGAATAGAGACAGCATAGATATAGAATAGAGATAGATAGATAGATTAATATGATATAGAAGAATAGATATATATAGAGATAAAAGAGATATATAAAAGTTAATATAGATTGAATGAGAATATTATAATGGATGGTATATATAATATATAGTAGATTATATATAATCTATAGAAAGATGGGAAGAAGCTGGACAGAGTGAGAAGGCGGAAAACCAAGAAAGGTAAAGAAGATGAAGAGTGAAGCGGGTTTTGGTCAAAGAGAGACTTAGGGGGTTAGCAAGATGGAAAAAGTTGATAAGGGAAAGAGCAAAGAAGTCGGCAAAACAACGGGGACAGAGGCTGGATAGAATAAGCCGACACAGGGTTGGGAGGCGTTTCAAAAAAGTCCGGACCCGACCCGACTCCGACCCACCTGCGGCAAAATGACGACCGACGCCGAATCCGACTTCGCTCGGTGAAAAATTACCGACCCGACACCGACTCCGACTCCACCCGGGAAAAGGACCGACGCCGAACGTCGACGCCGACTGCCGACTTCCGACCGACGCCGACTCCGACCGCCACCTCTGGGAAAGGGAGAGAGAGGCAAAAGGATTAGATTAGATATTATATAATATATATAGAGAATTATAGATAGATTATATTATATTAATATGAGTATAGAGTGAAGATTAGATATGATATTTATATTTATTAATTAGAAGAATATATATATTATATAAGAGATGTGTATGTGAGGAGTTGGGAGCGGTGTAATGATAGGAAGTTGAAACTAGTTTCGGAAAAGAAGGTATTAGAGCGAAAGACAACTATGGTCAGATGACAATCGGAGGGGCGGTTAGGGGGAGAAGACTTGGCTGAAAAGAAGGAGTCGACGGAGGAGAGAGGGGGGGAAATGCAAGGAAGTAAGAAGAATCGAGGAAAGTTGACGTTCGATGGTTGTGTCAGGGAAAAGATTGAGGAGAGCTCGGTGGGTTTAGCAAAGGTATTATGTGTATTTGTTGCTGGAACGACCGACCTGGAGACGAGAAAAGTGGGTGAGGCAGGAAAAGGAAAGCCTAATGAAGAAAGGGAGTGGGAGCAGAGCGAGAGAAATGGGCTAAAAGAATGGAGAGGGGCCAAGAGGTGGCGGTGGGCTTGGAGCTAAGGGTGCCACCCCAAGTGGGGACAGAAATGCTTTAAGGGGTTGCGCCAGGTTGATGGAAAAAGCAAACGGTAGCTGTGGCGGAACGCGAAACGGCGTGTCTGAGGGTGCTGGCGTTAGGCAGGCCTGTCGAATTTGGTCCGGGTCCCAAACCTTGTTGCGAACATTTGGGCCGCAACTTCTACAAAGCTGTTTAGGCGAAAAGGATGCAAACTTGAAAGAGGCATAGTTAGCCATTTACCGACAAATACGCACGAAAGGTGGACTGTGAAAAGTTAGGCGTGTTGCATGCCAAAGTTCAAAAGCCAGGTGGTGGTTGTGAAATGAAAAAAGGGCGAATATTGGGGGGCGTCGCTGCGAGCGGAGGAAATTGCCAGAGCATAGTTAGTTCTGAATAGATTCTTGGGCAAAATTTGTGATATGGGTGTTCGGTTGAGTATACAAAACAGATCGAAGGTAAAAAAGAGTTCCCAGCCCACCGACCTATATGAAGCACCGAAAGGGAGGGTGAGGGGATAAAGGAAATAAAAGAAAGATAACGTGCCAAAAAAAAAAGGAGGTTGTTCGGAAAAGTGGAAATGTAGTGAGAAGCTGTTTGCACGGGCGAGCAACGGAAAGTTGCAGGCTTGTTGGTATACCGGGCAAGAGACGCGGTGGCTGCGTACTGAGATATTGGGGGGTGAAACGCAAAATAAATAGGGCAAAAAGTCAAAAAATAAAGTTGGTGAAAAGGTTGGGCCACAACAGCACAAAACGACTGTCATTATACAAGAACAAGATCGAAAGAAAAGTGGGCATCGCCCAAGACTGCAGATTGCTTGTCGACAAGGGTCATTTCCAGATTTGCTAGAGCTAAAGGAAAAAGTGATCTGAATGTGTGCAGGGGAAAAACCAAATTGAAGGGTGTTGAAGGTGACCAGTGCTGAGCACAAAGAAAAAAGCAAAAAAGAGTGTGCGGCCGGTTGTAGGTTGAATGGACCCTAGCAAAGTATATGCAAGGAGGAGCAGTTGCGAAAGAAAGGGTAAAAGGGGAAAGGAGCAAGGCAAAACAAGGTTTTGGAAAAGAAAATGCGGAAAGAAGACTTACTTGACAAATAAAAAAAAACACTGTCGAAAACGACGGTTGAGGGAATAATAAAGGACAGGTTGTGGTGTTTCCGAGCAAAAGAGATGAAAATGAAGAGTGAGGGTCCAGGGAGGGGGTGGGGAAATAATTGGTGGCGCCGTCCGTAGTCTATAAGAGAACAATGGACAGAATGGAGCATTATTAGTATGGTAAATAAAAAGAAAGAGTATGCGCGCAGAGAAAAATTTCGTTAAGTTTCGCTCTTGAAACAATAAATAGACGATACGTTCCTTGCGTGTTAGAGTGGGCAGCTACGAGGAACACTCATGGAATTTAAAGCTAGTTCGGGAGGCGTGCTTTCTCCGTGAGCAATTGAAAAAGGAATTTTGATTGGTTGATGATATTTGGGGTGTGAACTCACGGTATAATATATATATTAATAATGATATAATGATAATAATGAATAATATAATATAGTTTATGAAATTAAAAGTCCAGATGAACGATATAGAGAATGAGTATAAGTATATATATTATAGAGATGTGGGGGGGGGGGGTGTGGGGTGGTAAGAGCATGGCCAGGCCCCACGCCATGCTGTCCTCGTAGGGCGGAGGGAGAAGGCGAACAGAAAAAGCCATCAACGCTAACTTTGCTTGGTGGATGGTAAAGCAGCGCCTGGCGACGAAGCTCTTGCAAGATCAGATAGCTGGTTCAACTTCACGCGGAGCTTCTGAAAAAAGTCGACGGGAGAGGGAGGAATTGGGGGAGAGGGGGAGTCAGCACGCCAAAGGGCCAGTGTCCTTGGGCGTCTTGGAACGGCCTGCAACCGGTAAGACAAATTGACCAAAGTGCAAAACGGTTAAGAGGAAAGCCTGGTGTGGGACCGTGTCAAGGGAGGCTACCCGAATAGACAATGATAAACAGCAGCGAGGTAAATACATTGGCAAGGAGAATAGTCCTGCGGACCAGGAAGGGTTTGAGTTGCTGCACAATGCGGATAAGATAGGGTATAAGGTGAAGGTGAATTTTGAGTAGAATATTTAATTTCAATTTGAAACTGAAACGGCAGGGAAAGACGCGAAGGTTTGGAATTGCAGGTTGGAGATGAGGGAAGGTCGTAAGGCACGGAACTTTGCATGGAAGTAGGGAGCACAAACGAACACAAGCAACAACTGGGCAGGTTCAAAAGTTGGGGACTCAACTCTGATACTATCGTGTGAAACAAGTAAAGGGTGGACCTGACTCGATCCGACGCCGACTCCGACCCGACCGCTTGAAACTACCTGACTTCCGATCCGACTCCCGCACTCACCGTGCAAAACAGGACCCGACTTCGCGATCCGACCTCGACCCACCCGCTCAAAATGACGAACGCCCCCCGCCGCACCCGACTCCGACTCCGACACCACACCCGGAGTAGCGACAGAAAGTGATGAGTTGCTACAAACCTACAAAAAGGATCGATGGGCCCAGGGGGCTTGGTTAACATTTGGAGAGAAGAAATAGGAACGAGAAAAGTTGGAAGGTCTCTGTCCTGAGCAGACAGATAGTTATGGTTTAAATAATGGGCCAATTTGTGTTGTTTATATGTTTCCAAGTTGTTTGAACTACATGGGATGGAAGAAGAGTTTTAATTGAAAAGTATGAAAATTGAATGTATGTCTCTATGAAGGAGAAATATAGGATAATTAGGAATATATGGAATAAGAAGTACCAATTGAAGTGGGAGTTAGTGGAGGGGGTTAAGAAGAGTTTAGTATGTCACCTAAAATGATTTCCAATACAGATATCAACCATATATGTGCATTATTGAACAATGCTGAAACTGTTGAAATGGGAAGCTTACAACAAAGAATCATGGAAAAGAGAAGTGTGAAAGAGGATATAGAGATAGGGTGGAATAGAGAGCGATAAGTAGTTGTTTGAAAGTTAGAGAGACAGATGGGTGAAAAAGACGGTGAGTGACAGATTAATGAGATGTTGAGTAGTGAATGTGGGTGGTGTGCAGGGGCAGAGGAATTGGTTAGTGGGATGAGGTGCAGGAGAAGGGAGGTAAGGGAATAACGAGAAAAGTGTGAGAAGGAAGCGCAAAGTAAAGAGTGAAATTACGGGAAATGATCATAAGAGAGCGAGATGTGTGACTGATTGAGTGGGAAGTGGTGACAAACGGGATTTGAGGGATTAGGTCCGAAGATTTTGGAGGAAGCAGGAAGCGCCAGAAAAGTAAGAAGAAGGTTTAAACTGTAAAAGTGATAGGGAAATTAAGCTTGATTAAGGAGAGTGATAGAGAGATTCGTGGTGATTTGGCGGGGAAAAGGCGGTCCGCGTACTTGAGGATGATTTGGAATTAACAAGTGCATTGAGAAAGGTTAGAAATAGGGGTGATAAGATACATTGAAACAAATGAATGTGAAAAGTGAAGGAGAAGAAGAAAAAGGATAGGTGGGTGGATTGCAACGGCGAGAAAGCACTTAATTAGGAAGTGCTAAGGCAGCGGTTATGAGATATGTTGGGGAAGCTGCGAGGAACACAAAGTAAGATTTACGATAGGACAGCGGGCAGAAGATGAGAAGTTTGAAAGCGATTGGGAAGAGTAAAGCGGAGGAGCGATTGCTAGAGCCTAAGGATTTTGGTGCAGAAAAATTTGAAGGTATGCAAGGGATAGGGGTAGAACAAAGTTGTGGGAGGCCGGGCAAAAGTGCCACGCGACCCACCCTGCGCAAAAGTTACCGACTCCGACCCGACTCGATCTCCGCACCCGCTCCAACGCCAGCGCGGCAAAGACGACTCGCCGACTCCGACTCGATGCACAATTCTCGGGAAAGAGAGAAGAAGAGAGGGAGATGCCCACCAGATATCGTGATATTGATGTGGGGGCGAAGCTGAGAGAGTTGAGGGATGGGAGAGTAGATGGGCAGGGGTTGTAAAACGGAGAGTAGGGAAGTAAAACGTAAGAGAAAATTACGGGAGGGGGGTATGAGAACAGTGCCCGGGTGGGGTGCTGCAGATGGAGCAGCTGAATAGGGTCCGGATGTAAAGATGTTAGGAACATTGTTGGAGAAAAGGAATTTAGGACAGAGTATAGAAGGAAAGTTGTGAAGGGTAGAAGGTGCTGGGCAAGTATATTTTCGTGGGGAGCAAAGGACTAAGCGTTGAGAGTTAGGGTTACAGAGGTTAGGTGTGGAGAAGAAGATACGGTTGAAAATGTAAGGAACACAAAACTCAAGTAAATATGAACAAGAGACGTAAGTAATGCAGACGTGGAAAAGCGAGACGAGGACGAGTTAACGGAGGAGCACTTTCGTTTATCTGTTCCTTGCAAAGAAACGAATAACGATAACGCACCTTACGGGGCCGAGACGGAAGAACATAACGAACTACTGGCGTGAGGTAACGTTGCCTCACCTCGGGACTACTTAGAGAGAATATAGATAATATATGATATTATATATATATATTATATTAGATTATGATGATTATAGTAGATCTGAAGATTAAGAGAAATATAAATATATGATTATATTTAATGAAGATAGAGATATACGTATAAGAAATTGTTTTTAGTGTATAGTTAAGATTATATGAAAATAGATATATTAATATATTTAGAAAGATATATAGAAGAAAGTGTTAAGATGAGGAATATTGTATATATTAGATGAGATGGATATAGATATATATAATGAATAGGATAGATATATGATATATATAATATAATGGTAAGCACCAATGAGAACTCAGTTTATTAGATGATAAGAGTAGATAGATAATTGAATAAAGATATATATGATAGATAGATTATAAATTAGATAAATATATAGTGATAAAGATGTAGATATTATTAGATAGGTCAAAGAAGATATTATATTATAGAGAGCTAAGTAAATATAGATTAGAGTATAGATATATATAAGAAAGCCGCCAGCGAAATTGCCTTATCTACGGCGGCTTCTGCTTCTTGCGCTTGCTCCGGCTTTGGCGGCTTCTGCTGCTGCCCGCGTTCCGCGGCTGCAGGCGCGAGGAAAGGTTAGATCGCAAAGACTTTCACCGAATCAGAGAAGTAGTGAGAATGCAGGACGAGCGACAAGAACCTCCGGGCCCCGCCCCGGTAGACGGTAAGGAAACTATGGCAGAATTAAAAAATTTTGCCCGAAGCCTTCATGAACGGTCGTACCGGAACCGCAGCAGCGTGCCAATGGGAGTTCATGGCCTGGGTGAAGGACAACAGCCATACCCTCACAAAACACGACCATGCCCTGCGGGTTTGCACGTCGGTCGCACTTCACAGTCGCTTCCGACACTAAGGGCGTTTTGTTATATCTGACGCAAGCCCAACTGTGGCGTGTCGTTCCACACCGCCGCGGGCCCAACACACTGACACTTATACAGCCCTGAACAACGGACAGCGCCGGCCGGCCAAAGACCAACCAACTCAAGGACTCCGTGCAGGCGCGCAGAAAGCGGGTCATTGTTTCACACATCAACGACTAAGCGTTGCGTTCCTCAGGCCTCACGTCGGGTCATGACCGAACCGCGCTCAGCACTGCCGGCGAAACACATTTGGACCTTAGACATAAACTTCTGTTGCCGATCAGATTGCGCGACAATACAATAACACGGTGAACAAAGACCCTAGTGCAAAACATGAGCTGACTCAAGAGTGGTTCGCTTGGCCTGGCACCAAGAGGAACGGCCACCATCACCTGGCCTGACCACACAACGGGCCTAGACGCGAGGCATTCCGCCGTGCGCGTCAGCCAACATATACCAAAGCAGTAGACGGAAAGTAGTTTGTCTGCGAGTGGTACTGTTTAATAGAGGTGCAAATGATAAGGGGCTGCGAGGTATGTATTGAGAGTTTAACAGTGATGGTGGGGAGAAAGAGTTAGTGATGGAAAACGGTAGATATGGATAAAATCCGATGGCCTGGATAGATGAGAATGGGATTGTAACCAAACTGAACAGCAAGAGAATAATTTGTGGTGGAGTGGTCGGTTGAGTTATGCCAGGAGAGACGAATATTATAATATAGAGAAAAATATTAATAGTTATCAGACCATATATAGACTTTAGAATATATAGAATTAATAATAGAATAGATATATAAGATATAAGATGATAGATTATAAGATATATATATTTAAGAAGAAGATATGTGTATGTGGCGGCACGGGGAAAAAACGTGGTACGCTTGACACCGGGTGAAAGTAAAAAGAGAAGGAAAAACGCGGGAAGGGGAAAATTTAAGGTTATCAAAATTGGAAACGGTTACAAAAATTTAACAGTAACAAAGAATTGTGCAGTGTATAAAACCAGTTGTAACAGGAATGATTGAGACAAATTGAAGACTAGAGAACGATTTCCCAAGGGTATAGATTGAAATGGCATATCAGCATCACCAGGGCAATAATGGTTGAACTGGGAAACTGAGCAGTGAATAAAGAAACATTAAAGAGGAAGACCCCAAAATGGTGTGTTATAGGGCTGCCGGAGCGGGAAAGAGTGATGAGGTTCCGGCTCCGGCGCGCTCCGCTTCCGGGGTCATGTACAGACGAAACTGTAATGAGAAGAGTACGTAGTTATAATGAAAAAAAAACTTGGGAAACTATTCAAGGACACTGGGGTCTGGTTAGTTTGAAAGAAAAAGCCGGGCACGACGGGCATTTTTGGCCTAGATGAGGAAAGAGTCGCGAGAATGGCGGCTGGATCCGCAAAGAAGCGAACCCGTACGGGCACCGGCGAACAGAGTTGGTTCCATTGCAATGTTCTAATATTTGGAGGGACGCCTACTGTTGGGAGACTAGACAAGAACGACGAGGATACAAGCAAACTGCCGGACAGTGCCCGCGCAGGCATTTACGTTGAGTTGTGATCGGATCAGTTGAGGTTAGGTTGAGGGAGGAAAGTGGTGGATGCGTGAGACAAACCTTTAAAAACCAAGGGTGTGATTTGGGTGGGGTTGGTTGGGTGGGTGGGGGTGACAAAGGCAACCCGGGTTGGGACCAGGGGGGATAGGTAGGTAATGGGGTAAGTTAGAGGGTAGCTGGGAAGGGAGGGATGAGGGTAGGAGGTAGGAGGTTAGTAGGGAGTTTTAGTTAGGTGAAGGATCTGTGGGGTATGGACTTAGGAGGGAGTGGGTGGTGGTACGTCTACAGAACGCGAAAGAAGCAGAGTTGTGGGGGGTGGGGGGTGGGGGGGTGGGGGGGGGTGGGTGGTGCCATTGCGACCATTCTCTGGTTGACCGGGGGGTACAGGGCCTTACTTGTAAACGAGGGTTGAGGCCGAACGCTCGACTCCCCCCCCCTTGCAGCGTTGGGAGCAGCAAATGGAATTGAATTTAGAAACATGGAGATAAAGTACTGGACCTTAAAAAAATACGAGTAGAATTGAAAAGAACGAGATGGAAAATGAAGGTGACGAAATTGAGTTGAGTTAATTGTGACTGTGTTGACGGACTTGCTTGAGAACGGCGAGATGATCTATGAAAGTCAATGTTGGCAAGAGAGTTCGCAAGGCGCGCTCTTGGACTGATATCCGTTTTGTATCAAGACTCTGGAGACCATTTGATGGAACCCGTAAGCTGTGGTGAACATGGATTTCGGGAAGTGTGATTCTTGGTGTTGGGATTAAGGAAGAGTGATCGAACTTTCGCAGGATAAGAGAATAGCATTGAAAGATAATTAAGTCAGGGAGGAGGTTATGCCCCTAGACTGCAGGTGGCTCAACCCGGGGCGCATTCGCCAAGCGTTTGCGCCGTGGGATGAATAAGGGCGCAGTTGCCAAGAGCGACTTTGGGTGAAGTGGTTGTGAACGGGGTCGGCACTATGGTCTTACAAATTGATGTGAAGAATCACTAAAAGGAAGGTATCTCCAGATAAGGTGGAAAGCGGCAAGAGAGAAATGAAGATAGAACAAAGACGCGGCATGGGGATGGCATTTGGAGAAGCCACAGGAAATACTCGGTTGGCAGGTTGTGGAAAGATCTGTGCACATAGAAATAGACATGATTGAATAGAGTACAGAAAACACAAGCAGCAGGACAACAGAGAAGAAAAAAGAAGCTTTGGGCGGCTCCTGAGCACGAAAAGAAGGGTTTGATGAAAAAAAGGAAGAAACAGAAGAAGACAAAATGTATTTGCTAAAGTAGGTTGTGAAGACTTGGCGATAGAGACACCTAGTTGATAGTATGGGAAGGCCGAAAAAAAAGAACATGGGTTCGGCGGAGAAGAAATGTTGAAAGTCCTGGTCTCAGATAGATGAAAGACATTTTGCGTTTTTAAAGTAGTGAAGGAAGCAACAAATGGGCCATATCAAGGCAACAGGGACCGACGGGCGGGAACGCTCGCAGATGTGTTTGCAGCCACTTAGAAGACCTGGGCCATGCTGTTATGTCTGGCGATAGCTTTGGAGGAATCACGGCAATATTGTGGATGTTGCCAGTGAAGCAGTTGAATGAAAGAACGATGACCAAGTTAAGGGGGGAAGAACTTGCCAGCGGGAGGCAGAGCATGGGTAAAACAAGAGATCAGACATATGATTGAAAGGAAAAGCAGGTCCGAGAAAAGTTGAAAATAGCGGAAACCAAATTCGAATTGAGTGAGTTGCTTCGGACGAACGCCGTCAATGAGAGGGACAGGGCAAGGCAAGGTAAAGCATCCTTGACGAAAATTTAGCACTGCATTATCACAAGAGCACGTCTTTGGAAAACTTCAAAAGATGCACAGTGGTGGCCTTCTGGGGTTGAACACCTCAATTTTAGGTAGAGCACGACAGGAAACAACGAAATCAGATAAAAAGGGAGGTAAGTACGGTAAAGGAAATTATGGTGAACTGGCATGAGTGAGAGGGCGCTGCTTCGAAGGACAGGCGAGTAGATTTGGGATGAAAAATGGCCTGGTGCCAAGGTAGACAGGAAACAATGAAGCGACCGAGAAAGAACCCAATGATGGACACAACGGGCGTGGGGATTTGGGACAGTGGGAGTGATTGTTGTTTACTAGCCATTTCAAGCGACAATTGTAAAACTTACAAGGCAAGTAAAAAGATGGTCAAGTTGGAACTCAAGAGAGCAGTCATTAAAAGATAAAGTAAAAATTGGCAGCGCGCAGTTGAGCAAATGAGAATTGAGGCAATGTCCACACCGTGAAAATGCCAGAGAAGTGCCGGGAAAAACAATTTGACCAAAAGATGAAAAAAGCAAAGATTGCAGGCATTTAAAGGCGGTGTGCTAAGAGTGTTGCGCTAAGAAAAAACTGCATGCCGCATGTTTAATACCCATGGTTCACGGAGTGAAAAAAAAACGGAAGCAATGCTGAGTTAACAGACAACATGGAACGGTGATGGAAAAACAAAGCAAGGTACGTAAAAATGAAAGTTGAGGAGCTTGCCAGAGAAAACAGCTTGACAGAAGTAATGGTCTGGAGGCAGTCCCGTTGAACGTGTTCCCCGGACGCAAGAATTGTGCATAAATTAGAATTAGGCGTGGGTGTAAAGTTGAATAAATTGGGAGCAAGCATTTGTACATCCATGAATTGAAAGAAAAGCAATTTCAAGCCCGATTTAAGGATGCATATTGGAAGAACTCGGCGATCGCCGCCAGGTAGCAGGAACACCATAACTGGAAAGACTTATGTGAAGCCAAACATACCAAAAACCATTAAGCAAGGAAAGCGGTAAGATGGTTGAAAGAGATTTGTGTTGACAGAACAATTTAAAGATTGAAAGCTGGAAGGTAATCCGTAGATAGAGGTTGTAATGCCGCAGCAGATAGACTATTCTGTCTATGGATAGAATATAAGAAAGTGCATGCAACAGGCTTCATGGAAAAGCTGGCACCCTGCCTTAGAAGCGGACTACTCATGCGAAGTAAGCCGATGCCCAAAGGGGAAGCGCTCACGTGAAAACAAGGGCTAGGGGGTCGACGGGGCTACCGGATGCAGGAATTTGGAATTACAAAAAATGTATTGGGTGTAGGAAATTTGGGGTTGGTCTGCCCTCTTCCGGCGGAATGGTGCACTGTGGGGCGCCAATCAAGTCTCTTGCCTACAGGGCACGACGCCCACGGCCTCAATACCGACTGAAGCGGAGACACAGTTCACCCGGCCCCAGCTGGCGGTCTCCAACTCTGACGAATATCTGCTACAGGTCAACGCGTCAGCGTGACTGCGTACCAAACACGCTCGTTAAGCTTTAACTACCGGCAACCCCGGCCCCAGTCGGCGGTTTCCACCCAAACTTGAATCGTCCATGGGATTCCGCCGCAAGCCGCCGACAGCAACCAAAGATTTAACTGCGCTCGGAGCCGAATTAAAAGAACGGGAAGGAAGGGAAGAGCCGAGTGAAAATTCTGCCGCAAACTGGGGGCGTACTCACCGATTACTCATGTTATTGAAGATGGAAAAGAGTAGAGAAATTTCGGCGGCTGGGATGGGGTCAGGAAAAGAAGAGAAAAGTAAAGGGGTGGCAGTATAGAAAAGAACTGGTGAAAAGGCAAACGCGGAATGCAGATACGGCACGCAATATAGTGAATACCAGATTTGCCCCGCGGCGTGTCGCCAGTAGGAAGGCTATCCGCCACGGGAGAGGACGGTTCGCACAGTTGGGGAGTTCTTGTGCCACTCTCGGTGGCGAGGCGAGCTAAACAAGAACTGAAAAACTGCCAGTACGCGGAATCCGGACACGCTGGCGCGACGGACGGGGGCGCACTAATTCTCTGGTGCGAGATGGATTACAATGGGTAGGTGGCCGCGGAAGTGACGTGCTCCAGCCACCACACTACGGCGCAAGATTAACACAAGAGGCGCCGGGTCGCACAGAAGAGTGTGTGGAAGATTGAGACTTCAGCGCGATGCGTGGAGCGCTGCTTGTGGCAGCATTCTGTCGGACCGGCGGGAGGCGCAATCCGGAAAGACGTGCTGGCCGATGCGGCCTGCTCAAGGCCACGGGGCTTACCACCGTGAGACGGCGCGAACCATGGCGGGGGTGGGTGTGAGGATGCCGCTAGGGGGTGGTGGGGTGCAGAGTTGAGTCCACGTCCCGCAAAAAGGCCCTTACCCGAGTGGGGGGCAACTTGGAAAAAAAGGAAAAAAAAAATAAACAAAGTTAAAGACTCTTGGCAGTTGCCGGTCTCAAGCTCGAAAATGAAGTGGTCGGGGAGGGCGGGCTTGTGAAGAGAGGGGAGGCACGCAGATCGAGTTTGAACTTTGTACATGTCCTATGAAGTACCGCGCGGAGGGCCCCAGCAAGTAACTCGGCGAGGGGCCCTTAGCATTAACTCTCGAAGGTGCCGGATCAAGGAAACTCGTCGAGGGCCCGAGTTCAAGTAACTCTGCTGAGTGGGCCCTGCCATAGGTTAACCTTGGGATGTCCTTATCAAGTAACGCTGCGAGCGCTGCCGGAGCAAGTAACTCGGCGGCGTGGTGGCCTGATCAGTAACGGCGAGGTGCCGTTGTCAGGAACTCAGCGAGGTGCCTGACAAGCACTCGTCGAGCCTCTGAGACAAACGAACTTCGCGCGGCCCATACAGTAACGCGTGGAGGACCCTGGTCAGACGCTGCTTGAGAGCGCGTAGCAAGGAAACCTGCGATTTTGCCTGACAGGAACGCGCGGAGGTTGGCCTGATCACGACGTCGCGGGGTCGGGAATCACAGGACGCTGCGGATTGTTCTTGGACAAGGAACCTGCCGGATGGGCTGTTTAAAATGGGGCAGACAAAGCGTCGTTAACCAGGCCTGAAAGGAGGAAGGGGTCACAAACCTGCGCAAACGGCCCCGGGAAGAGAAAGATTCTTGCAACACCCAGAAGGGGTGCCGCAACAATCAGGCGTTGACAGCATGTTTGTTTGAGGGGGGAGCCATTGTCGTTGGTAGGAATGCGCGTGCAAAAGCACGAGAGCGCTCTGTCGGACAAAAGCACGCCACGGGACGGAATTAGGATGGCCGGTGTGACCAGCATCATAGGGCAGAAAAGAACCCATTGAGCCGGGCAGAGAGGAGCGACTAGTAGTGAACCAGTCTTGTCGGGTTGATTAGAAGATAAAGAATGCAGATTTTACAGAGGGGCAACAAGGTATATTAGAAAAACATGGGGTGGACGGTGGCTGGATGTGGGTGTTACCGCAAAGAGGCAAAGAGAAGAGTAGGTTGCCCCAGCTTACATGGCCGGTTGCAGTTTGCGTGGAAGGGGAAAGAATAGTCGTCATGTGGCAGTTGAATGTGGGATCTTGTGGAGGGGAAAAGTATTATTGGCGGGCGGGGGAGGTGTGAAAAAGAGGGCATTGTGGTAGGTTTCTAGATGTCATTGGTCGTGGGTGTGTTGAGTGGTGGAAAAGTGGTGGCCTTTCAAGAGAGTTGGAGGGGTGGGCTTCGTTGTCCAGGGTTAACAGCGAAATTTCATGCAAAGTATCTAGATGTCCAAGAGTCTGTCGAGGGCAACAATGTCAGAGTCAGCATCGAAGAAGTCACAAGTTGTCAAAGACGAAAGGACTTATAGCGGAGATAATCGATAGATGGGTGTGGGAAATGGCGGTGATTAAGTTTAGTCGGGCAACTCGAAGATTTCCGGCATTGGTTCAGGGACGGCCGTTATGGTGGATGGAAAAAGAGCACCGCGCGCGGCAGGTGGGGGACTCCCGGCCAAAAGGAGAGCAGCCCCGCCCCGTAGGGGGAAAACTGTAACACGAAGCTGTTAAATGATAATAGAGAGAAAGATTATATAGAATAGATAGATTAAGCCCTACCTGGGAGATGATATATAATAATAAATAATATGATAGAGATATATAGATAATAGATAATATATAAATATAATTATATATGATAATATTAAAATTAAGAATTATGATTATAGAGAGTAGAGATAGAGAGAAAATGATAGAGATAGAATAGAGATAGAGAGATATATAAATGAAATATTAATTAATAATAATATATGATATATATAAGGAGATATATAGATAAAGTAAGATTTAGATATAGAGATATATGATAGAGAGAAGATTATATGAGATATAAATATAGTATATAGAATATAGAGAATTATGTAAATTCGTATAGAGATTATTATAAATAATATTAATAGAAGATAGAATAATAAATAGATAATAAAGATAGAGATAGAAAGATAGAGAAATTTAATTTATATTTATAGAGAATACTAATGTTAGAGACTATATAGATTGAAAAGAATAGAGATATAGATACAGCAAATCTGGCAAACAGAGTAGTAGATACAGACTAGATGGAAAGTATATAGAATTTATTAGTAATATAGATAGATATAAGGAAGATATTGATCATAATCTGGTTTAGAGAAAGAAGAGAAGATTTAGATTAGAATTATTTAAATGAGATATATATAATTAATAATGATATCTAGATTACTATAGTAAAGATATATATGATAAGAATATAGATAGAGATATAAGATATGAAGATATAGAAAAGAAGTAATAAGATATAATACATACATATCGAGATAGAAAGAGAAAAAGAATATAAATATTAGGTAGAGTATATAAGAGATAAGGAGAGAATATCAATTAATTTATTGATATCAGAATATATTGGGAGGGCAGGAAAGATATAGATAGATAAAAGGACGTTATGTATAAACATGTAAATTATTTGGACATTAATAGATAAATGAGTAGATACATAATTAGATAAATATAGATGTTTTGGCTGATAGTAGAGTGAAAAGATAGAGTAGATTAAATTAGAAGCTAATAGATTGTAAGAGAAAAGGAAAATAAATAGATAAGATATATATAAAGATCATAGATAGAAGATAATATGATTAGATATTAGATGAGAATAATATGAAGAGAGAAGAAATATAATATGAGAGAGATATTATATAGATATATTAAAAAGAAAAGAGTATATAAATATATGATGATGATGATAGAAGATATAATGGATTATTACTTTAAAAAGAAGGTAAAATGTATCGCGTAATGTAGAAGATAGATATGATATAGCAGTATATTAGAATTATAATAGAGAAATAATAATAATTAGAGAGCGAGAAATATAGAGATAATGTATATATAGAAAGATATGATAAAGAGATAAGATAGATAATGAGATGATGAAAAATTTAGGAGAATAATATAAGTAGAAGAATAATTATTATTGACATTTATATTTTAGGTTTATATATGAATAGAGATGATGAGATATAATATAAAGAGATATAATATATAGGATGTAGATAGATTATATTAATATGAGAATAAGATATAGTAGATAGAATCAATAATAAATGATATAATTAAGAGATATATTAATATAAGAGAGTAAGATTATGATGATCGAGAGATAGAGATTAATAGATATGAGATAGATATAGAAGAATATTAGAGGAATAGAAGAGAGCGAGATATATAGCATAGAGATTATCGATAATATATAATTATAGATAATGATAGATAAAATATATATAAAGAATATAGATATTGTATATATTAATAGATATGAATATAGTATAATAATAGAGTTATATAGAAGATAGAATACGATTAGATAAGAAAGAATAAGATTAGAGAATAATATTAGATAAAGTAGAGAGGCATATGGGACCGAAATACCCACCTGAGCGAGGAAAAACCCACCGACCACGACCGACCGGTACGCGTGCGCGGAACCGTGCGCCGCCACGCTCGGCTATCGCACGAATCACTCGGCGCGAGCAGTGCGCACCGGACGGACCGGTGTGGTCCTGTCCCTGGCTCGGCGGACGCCTTGGAGCTGCAAAGCATGTGGGCCCAGGTTTGTGGCACGCCTAATTGGTGGCAACCCTAATTTGTTGGGCAACCCTAATGTGTGTTGGCTCATACCCAAGTTGGGCAACCCTGCGAAGAAGGTGCCTCAAACGGGCGCAGCAACCGTGTATCGTGATGTACTCCCTATGTAAGCCCCAAGCGCATGGATGTGCCACGAACGCGTGGCTTACCCGGTTAGGGCTTGAGCCTGGGGTGGAGGCGAAACTGTGCCACCGGGCAAGCCAGGGCAAGGGGGCCCCACGGATGGGGGCTTACCCGGGCTTCCAGGGGGTACATAAGGTGGGCCCACCCTAAGTGGCGACCAAACCTGGGCGGCCAGTGGTCGGGTGGCCCACGCGAAGGGCTGCCAATGGGGCTGAGGGGCCCACTAAATTCGACAACCTGGGTGCCCAGTGGGGCAATGGCCCACGGTAAATTTGGATCTGCGAGGTCTGAGCCGAGGGTTGAGGGCTGTACGCGGGTACCATGCATTTCGTTTGACCGCCAATACGGCGCAAAGGGACCCACGTTCAGATCGTCGGCCGTTCTCGGACTTGAGCCCGGTAGAGATTCGACCGTGGTGACTCAGAGTATTTTCGCCGTGTGACGTACATATACCATGGCACATTGGACCCACGCAAGAGGCTTGAATGGGGCAGCCCGTAAGGAGAGCGAGGGATGTCGATTGTAAGTGGCTAGAGGAGAGGAGGCCCGGGAGGCCATG